>OX465317.1:2557988-2770488 GCA_949987585.1 Pipistrellus pygmaeus | reverse complement strand
CGCCCACGTCCTGAATGGACACCCATGGAGCTTGAGGTGGTGTCGGGAGGGTATTCAGGGAAACCCCTGGGAATACATGCTCCAAGACCGCCCTGGAGGAACCATCTGTCTTCCCCTGGAGAAGCCGGTCCGCGGAGCAAGGGCAGGAGAAGGTCGAGGCAGCACGTTTCTGCCGGGCAGCGTCTCAGGTCTCCCCTGCGTGAGGATGGGTGTCTTGGGCTTACTCGGGGCAAGATAAGGGAATTCTCGAAAAACGCCAGGCTGCAGGCATCTGTGTGAGAGACAGAGAGGTGGACATGAGAGAAAGAGCTGGGGTGAAGCAGAGAGGAGAGGAGAGGAGAGAGAGAGAGAGAGAGAGAGAGAGAGAGAGAGAGAGAGAGAACAGTCAGTCAATGCAAGCCTTTTTCTGAGGGGAGTGAAAGGGAGGTGTGTGTGTCTGTGTGTGTGTGTGTGTGTGTGTGTGTGTGAGAGAGAGAGAGAGAGAGAGAGAGAGGGAGGAGGTAGCTATTCTCACTTTTTTGGTTTAAAAATGTTTTAATTTTAATCTGACCAGCTTGGCTCAGTGGTTGAGCATCTACCAATGAACCAGGAGATCACTGGTGTGATTCCTAGTCAGTGTACATGGCTTCATCATCACCATCATCATCACTGTCAGCATCGTCATTACCATCACCATCACCATTATAACATCATCATTATTATCACCAGCATCACCACCAGTATGAGGTGGGCGCCCAGCATCATCATCCTCATTATCACCACTCTCACCATCCTCACCATCACTATAATAACATCATTATGATCATCATCACCACCATTATCCTCACCAACATCATCATCATCATCACCAACATCACCATCATCACCATCACCATCATAACATCATCATCATTATCATTATCATCACCATCATCATCATCAATATCACCATGCTCACCATCACCATCATAATATCATCATCATCATCATCATCACCATCATCACCACCATCACCAACATAGCAACATCATTACCATCACCATCATAGCATCATCACCATCATCATCACCAATATCACCATCCACACCATTACCATCATAACTTCATCATCATCATCACCACCACCATCACCACCATCATCAACATCACCATCACCATCATCATCACCACCATCACCACCATCACCACCATCATCACCATCACCATCCCCTTCATCATCCCCATTATCACCACCATCATCCCCATTATCAACATCAGCATCCCCTTCATCACCAACATGTCCACTATCATCTCACCATCACCACTACCACCATCATTTCTCTCTCTGGTAATGGCACGGGAAACACCCCCTCCCCCAGCCCTTCTCACCAACCTGGGACAAAATATCAGGAGACAGATGGCTCAGTGTACCCCGTGGGGGACAAGATGGGCACTTGAGGGCACTTGATGGGCACAAGATGGGCAAGAGGAAGAAGGGGAGGTTCGTACGAACCTCCCCTTCTTCCTCTTGCCCATCTTGTCCCCCACAAGGGACACCTGGCGAGGGGACCTCAAGTGCAAAGTCTAGCCCTGCTCCCTGGAGGTGGGATGAGGTGTTAGATGCCTGGGGCAGATTTCTGGGAACCTCAGTTTTAGCTCCAACTGTGCCTACCGGGGTGATGACAACAAAGCTGCAGGTTCCCCTCCAAGGGCCTCCGAGGGCATGGACCAGTGTGGCCTCAGTGGGATCCTGGGAGGTTGCCTGGGCAACCTGAGTGGCGAGGGGCGGGGTACACTGAGTCATCCTTTGAGGAGGTTCTTCGACACCTGGGAGGGCCCTTGTGAAGACGGAATGCGTGGGCCCTAGCTGATGTGGCTCAGTGGATAGAGTGTCAGCCTATGGATTGAAGGGTTGCGGGTTCAATTCCCGTCAAGGGCACCTACCTAGGTTGCAGGCTCCTCCCTGGCCTGGGCCCTGGTCGGTGCGGGTACAGGAGGCAACCAATCCGTGTGTCACTCTCACACCCATGTTTCTCTCTCTGTCTCTCTCCCTCCCTCCTCCTCCCCCTCCCTTCCACTCTCTCTAAAAATCAATAGAGCCCTAACCAGTGTGGCTCAGTGGATAGAATGTCAGCGTGCAGATTGAAGGGTCCAGGTTCGATTCCGGTCAAGGGCATGTACCTTGGTTGCAGGCACATCCCCAGTGGGGGGTGTGCAGGAGGCAGCTGATGGATGTTTCTCCCTCATCGATGTTTCTAACTCTATCCCTCCCCGTTCCTTTCTGTAAAAAATCAATAATATATATATTTTTTTAAAAATAAATTTTAAAAAATATCCTTAGGTGAGGATTTTAAAGAGAGAGAACTTCTAAAAAAAAATAAATAAAAATAAGGGGACCCTTCAGTTGTAAGCGGACAGACACAATAGCAGGGACGACCTTCTAGGGATGGGGATGTGGAGGTACCTGTGCCGCCAGGGGAGAAGGAGGGGGGTCAGGACACAAAGCCGGGGACCTCCCACTGCGCCGCAGTGCCCGCCGCGGCCGCCAGGGGCAGCACCGAGCCCGCCCTGTGAGCCTCCCCTCCCTCCGCTCCTTCTCCGCCCCCCAATCCCCGCCCCCGCCCCCTCCCTCCTCCGGGCCCCGCTCCCCTGAGCCCGCCAGACCCCGCGCCGCCCGCCCGCGCCCCGCGCCGCCAGCCAGGCTCCCGCGGCCCGGCCTCAGACCCGCACGCCCGCCCGCCCTCCCCCCGGGGGCCATGGGGGAGCCCCCGGGCTACCGGCCCTCGGCCTGGGTGCACCTGCTCCACCAGCTGCCCCGCGCCGACTTCCAGCTCCGCCCGGTGCCCAGCGACTTCGCGCCGCGGGAACCGGGGTACCAGCAGGTGGGAGCCGCGGGGGACGGGGGCCGCTCGGGGGCCAGCTTTTGGGTGCTGGGAGGCCCAGGGGCCCCGGGTCACAGACCCACCCCTGGGCTCTCAGGGCGGTGGGGACTGGGCCCCGACTTCGGGGTGTCTGAGGGAGGAGGCGTGTGAAGCCCCAATTCCTGGAGGTTCCCCTGGGACAGGCGCTTGGGGAGACCAGACACCCCCACTCTGCTTACATAAAGGGATGGGGCTTGGGGTAACGGGATCCCTGAGTCCCCGAGGAGGAAGGGGACAGGGGGCCCTGAGACTCCAGGGTCTGGGGGCTTCCTGGGGAGGGAGGCGATGGCCAGGGCCATTAGGGGGGTGCGGGACAGGCGCCCTAAAAGTGACCCCTCCCTCCTGGGATGGATAGTGGTGAAGATGGGGCCGGGATTGGGGAGCTGATGACGGTGGGGAGGTGATGAGAGGCTGGGGGTGCCCGGTTCTGGTTCTGGTTCTGGGACAGGGCTGAGACCTGGCATGGGGAAGGGGGAGAGGGGTGAGGGGGTGAGGATTGAGGGGTAAGGGCTGGACAGGGCAGCGAGGTGGGGGTGTCGGAAGAGGAGGCTGGGAGGGGGCTCAGGGCGCTGGAGGGATGCGGTGGGTGAGCTGGGGGTGAGTGTGGTTTGGGGCGCGAAGGGGGACAGACACCCGTCTGGGGGATGGTGGGGTGGGAGGCTGAGGGAGCCCCAGGTCCCTGGGAAAGGGGCTCGGCCCCTGGAGGGGCCCCAGGACGGTCCCCTGACCCAGTTTCAGGCCAGTCCTTGACTTTGAGATGAACGGAGCCCGGCTGAGCCCAGGCTGTGGGGGGGCTGGAGGCGGGAGGGTCCTGGGCCCCCCGGCGCGGCGGGTCCAGCCCCTGGTTCTGGGGTTCTGCTCCGGGGAGCTCCGGGGACTGGGGCTGGGAGCTGGGGCGCCTCGGTGGGGGTGTGAGTGGGGTCCCAGGAGGCGGAGAAGAGGAGGCTGAGCTGTGTGTTCCGAGATATTTGGGTCAGGGCTGGGCCAGCCCAGCTGCTCCTCCCTGTGCTGCGCGCCCTGTCCCCACAGAACCCAACCGAGTCCAGCCGAGCCCAGCCCCTCTCCCACGGCCTCCTGTCCCCACCGAACCGAACCGAACCGAGCCGAGCCGAGCCCAGCCGAGCCGAGCCCCTCTCCCACGGCCTCCTGTCCCCACCGAACCTAACCGAACCGAGCCGAGCCCAGCGGAGCCCAGCCGAGCCCAGCCCCTCTCCCAGGGCCTCCGGTTACACAATCGCGGCCGCCAGCTCTCCCCCTGCTGCTCCCGCCACCGAGACCTTCCCCCGCGGAGCCCACACAGCCACGCGGGCGGACCGCACCGCCTGACACACTCAGCAGGCTCCACACACACACACACACTCACACTCAGACACACACTCAGACACTCACACACAGACACACACTCACACTCAGACAAACACACACACACACACTCACACACACACTCAGACACTCACACACAGACACACACTCACATTCACACTTAGACACACACACACACACACACACTCTCTCACACTCAGACACTCACACACACACACACTCACACACACACTCAGACACTCACACACAGACACACACTCACATTCACACTTAGACACTCACACACACACACACACACTCTCACACTCAGACACTCACACACACACACACACACACTCACACACACACACTCACACATTCACACTTACACACACACACTCACAAACACACACACGGGAGGGGGGGGGACAGCTCTGGGACCCAGGCACAGACTCTTCCCACACGCCTGGGGCTGGCAGGCACTGCCCCTAGAGAGGTCACCGCATGGCTGGGACACAGTCAGCAACTGGGTGACACCAAATTGGGGACACACTCACACACACACACACACACACACACACACTCACACAGATACACTCAGACACACACACACACTCACACACACATACACTCAGACACACACACATACACTCAGACACACACATACACTCAGACACACACAGAGACATACATACACTCAGACACACACACACACACATACACTCAGACATACACACTTGCACTCAGACACACACATACACTCAGACACACACAGAGACATACATACACTCAGACACACACACACACATACACTCAGACATACACACTTGCACTCAGACACACACACTCAGACACACACACACTCAGACACACATACTCAGACATACACACTTGCACTCAGACACACACACTCAGACACACACACACTCAGACACACATACTCAGACACACACAAATGCACTCAGATACACACACTCTGACACACCCACACTCAGACACGCACACACACCCAGACATGCATACACTCAGACACACACATACACTCAGACATACACACTCAGACACTGACACACACAGATGTTCACTCATGCTCATGCAGATGCATACACACTCCTACATGCACAAATGTTTTCACGCTTACATGTACACAATACACACCCACACACATATTTACACATATGCATGCACACCTCTACACATACCTACACACACTTACACACCTATACATGCCCATACCCACACTTATATGTACACACACATATATGCTCACACACTCACATATCCACTCATTCTTGCGCTCAGTCACACACACATTCACACACATGCTCACACACGCTCACACATACATTCACACACTCACGTTCATATTTATGCATCACACACCCACTTTCTCTCTCACACACTCCACCAGACACCCACTTACACTCAAGGAATTGTGCCAACAACACACAGACACCCACAGATCACTCTCACACCTGAAGGTACACACACACTCTTACCCCCCCAGACACACACGCACACACACACACATGCACACTTAGGTGTATTGTTAGCTCGTGACAAACCAACTCAGAGATAACACATCCATAACAGTCAGAAACACAAGCACACCCCACACTGTCACACACACGCGCGCGCGCACACACACACACACACACACACACAAAGGCAGAGACCTGCTTCGGTGGGAGCAGCATCATTGAGCCCCAAAGCCTGACTCTGCTCGGGGTGGTGTGCCCCTGTGCTGTGTGGCCCCAGGCGAACCCCTGCCCACTCTGGGCTCCTGTGATGGTGACAGGACCACAGCCTCCACCCCAGAACCCCGCCCCGCGAGCAGCCCATTCCCCTGCGGGCTTCCCACCTCACACCCTCTCCCGCCCTGCCTGGGCCTCAGCCTCTGCCCCAGCTCAGTCTCCACCTGTCTCCATCTGTCTGTCTCCCCCGCCTCTGAGTCTCTCTCTCTCTCTCTCTCTCTCTCTCCTGCCTGCCCCCTGCTCTGTCTTCACGCTGGTTTCCCAGCCTCTCTCTGAGTCTTGCACACACACACACACACACACTCAAACGCACTCCCCGGGTGACAGACCCACCCGTGGCGGGTGTGCAGAGCTCGGCAGCAGGGCACAGAGAGTGAGCCCTGCGTGGGGAGGACCAGCAGGGAGGACGGAGGAGGAACCCCCCACACACCCCACCCGCCCCCCATCCCACCGTCCCCGGTCGATGCTACATCCACCCACCTGGCCAAGGAGAGCCCTGAGGCTCAGAGAGGGCAGGGGCCCGCCCAGCATCACACAGCCTTGGAGGGCAGAGCAGCAGGGGCACCCAGGACCTGGGCCTCCCTCCAGGGCCCGGCTCCCCAGCTGCCAACGGGGAGGTCTGGGGACCCCATCACTCCCCACAAACCTGGCCAGGGCGCCTCCCTGCTCCTCTGACGCCGCCCCTTCCCCAGGCCCTGCTGCTGGTGGCGGCCTTGGCCGGCCTGGGCCTGGGCCTCAGCCTCATCCTCATCGCTGCCTACCTCATCCGCGTCTGCTGCTGCCGGCCCCCCGAGCCCCCCGGCACCAAGAGCCCCCCGCCCGGGGGAGGCTGCGTCACCTGGAGCTGCATTGCCGCCCTTCTCGTCAGCTGGTAATGGGGCCCCAGGGCGGGCGGGCGTGGGCACCGGGCTCCCCAAGCTCTCTGCCAGGCTTCCGCGGGCCACCTCCAAACCTGTCCCCGTTGGACGGATGGAAAGACTGAGGCTCAGGAGCCCCTCGCCTCTCCCAGGGCAGCCAGCCCGGGCAGGATGGGGGGGGGGTCAGAGCTGGGCGGTCCGACTGTGGCTGTGCTGCCCAGGGGAGGGATCTAGCACCATCCTGTCCTCGGTTTCCACATCTCTAAAATGGGTATCATGGCAATGCCCACCTCCCAGTGGTTAACAGTGAACAGGAGAAGGCACGGTGCCCGGCTCACAGCTGTACTTGGTTCATGTTCACCAGCCACCTCTCCTTGAGGACCTACTACGCGCCAGGATATGCTGAGCAAGCCTGGCTAGGTCGCTGCCCTCATGGTGCTGATGTTCTGGTCCAGGAGACAGACCACCACCCCCTCCTGGCCCACCCCTGAGCTGGTCCTCCCGCAGTAATCCTGCTGGACTCCGGGATGTTGCCCCCGGTTCTGAAAGAAGAAGGCTCAGCCCTGGCCGGTGTGGCTCAGTGGATAGAGCATGGGCCTGCGGACCAAAGGGTCCCGAGTTCCATTCCGGTCAAGAGCAGGTACCTCTGTTTGCAGGCTCCTCCCTGGCCCTGGACCCTGGTCCCAGCACCTGCAGGAGGCACCCCATCGATGTGTTTCTCTCATAACGATATACCTCTCTCTTCCACTCTCTCTAAAAATCAATGGGAAAAATCCTCAAGTGAGAATTAAATTTTTTATTGATTTTTAAAATATATTTTATTGATTTTCTACAGAGAGGAAGGGAGAGGGAGAGAGAGAAACATCAATGAGAGAGAAACATCCATCAGCTGCCTCCTGCTCGCCTCCTACCCGGGATGTGCCCGCAACTAAGGCACATGACGTTGACCGGAATGGAACCTGGGACCCCTCAGTCCGCAGGCCGACGCTCTATCCACTGAGCCTTAACCGACTAGGGCAAGGATTACATTTTTAAAAATATATTTTATTGATTTCTTATAGAGAGGAAGAGTGAGTTAGAAACATCGATGAGAGAGAAACATCCGTCAGCTGCCTCCTGCACACTCCCCACTGGGGATGTGCCCACAACCAAGGTACATGCCCTTGCCCGGAATCGAACCTGGGACCCTCCAGTCCGCAGGCCGAAGAACCACACCGGCCAGGGCAAGGATTAAGTTTTTAAAAAGAAAAAAATGAGGAAGCTTCATTTCAAGGCCACGGGGCCCAAGTGGCAAACCCTTGGGAGTCCGGGTCCTTCTTCAGGGACAGCCCCAGGGGGGAGCGCGAAGGAGAGCGCTTGACACCTCATACGCCCCAGGGGCCAGCCGCTGGGCGCACAGCCTGCGGGCAGGGCCACCCCCACCAGGGCCGGCCGGACAGCTGTCCTGTCCCCCGGAGGAGGGCTCGGGAGGGAGACCAGCCGGGATCCGGGAGGGGCGGGGGTAGCCAGAAAGCCTGCCTCCCTCCCACCCTGGCCCTGGCCCCGCTCTGCCTCTCCAGGGCGCAGGGACAGAGTCTGTGTTTGGGGAGGTGGAGAGGGGGGCGGTGTGGATGTGGGAGAGGCTGCTGGGTGGCCTGTGTCCAGGCTCTGGGGGCCGTGGGGGTGGCCGGGGAGGCAGCGGACAAAGGCCCGGTGGGGGAGAGCCCCGCCGGCCCCGGGCCCTGGAACAAGGGCAGCTTTGTAGGATGGAAACAATGCGCGGGGGGCGCGCAGGGAGGGGCGGGCCTGCGCGCAAAGGGGGGTGGGAGGTCCGAGGGCGGGGGTGGGGGCGGGGGACCGGGCTTCGAGCCTGGGAAGTGGGAGGACACCAGCTCCCCCGCCTCGGCCTGGCCCTGGCCCGCCGAGGAGGGACTCTGGGGTGCGGGGGATGGGCCCCCGGCCGAGGCCGGCCCACAATGGGGCTCTGTGTTGGGCGTGAGGGGGAGGAGGGGGAGGCGGGGCGGCCCACATTCCCTTGCTTGGCTCCCACCTGGCCAGAAGCTTGGGTCCTGGGGTGGGAAGGGGTGTGGGGGGGTGGCCTGGTGGGCGAGCTCCAGGCTCGGGTCCCCCAGGAAACCCCAGGCTGCGGGGGAGGGGGGGGGGCTGGACGGCGGAGGGACAGGTGCTGGGGACCCTGGGTGCGTGGGAAAAGATGGAGAGGAGGGGGAGGGGTGTGATGGGGGGAGGGGAGGGGCTGGGGGTGACGGGTTCGCTCCGGTGGTGCCAAGCGAGTTAAATCTGGGGTCCCCCCCTCCTCTCGCCGCCACCCCACCTCCCATTAGCATCACAATGACGTCTCTCGGGCCGGGGGTGGGAAGCCTTCCCGTTGCCGTGGCAACCCGGGCTGGAGCCGTTATTTTCCCACGATGGGCTGGACCAATCGGGGTGTGTTGTGTGTTGGGGTGGGGGTGGGGGGGGATTGGGTGTGTGAGGACGACGTTGGGGGGTGGGAGTGGGGGAAGAGGGGAACAGCGGTCCCTCCTCGGATCCCAGGACCCAGTTGTGATTTCCCATCCCTCCCTCCTCCTCGCAGCGCGGGCATTGGCATCGGTTTCTATGGCAACAGCGAGACCAGCGATGGGGTGGCCCAGCTCAGCGCGGCGCTGCTGCAGGCCAACCACACGCTCAGCGCCGTGGACGCCCTGGTGAGGGGCCGGGCAGCAGCGAAATGCAGACCCGGAGTCTAGACCCCAGACCCGACCTTGTGGGGCTGCGGGCTCAGAATTTCAGAACCCAGCGGTCCAGGCCGAGCCCACCCTGACTGTGCAAATCAGGGCCTCCCACGTGACCCCCCCCCCCCACATTCACCCCTAGCCCAGACCCCAGACTTCTCTTCAGAGCCCAAACCAGAGATCAAACACCAGGGACCCCCCCCCCCCCCACCACCACCACCACCCTTTCCCCCACTCCAGCTCCCAGCCCAAATAGAGACCTGATTCTGGGCCCAAGTGCAAACTTGGGGGAAGCCCAGTGGTGAGCCCCAGGGACCAGACCAAGGGGCCCCACTCCCGGCCCAGCCCCAGGATGAGACCAGCCTGACCCCGATACCCCAGATTCCTGTCCCGGGCAGACCCCGGACCACAGGACCCAGATGGGACCGCAGACTCATTCAGGCAGATGTGAACCTCACACATAGGACCCCACACAGGCTTCTCCTTCCGGGCCCGGGGACTCCAGCCCATGGCCCCCCCAAGAGCCGGAGAGCCCCCTCTGGCCCTTTCTCAATCCCAGTCGCCCCAGATCCCAGACACCAGCCCTTGCTTAACCCTCAGCTGGTCCCTGAGGCTCCACACTGAGGCCCCCAAGTTTGCATTCCTCCTTCGCATCCCTGTCCCTCCCCCTCACCACCACCACCACCCCTGGGCCCCCTGAGCATGCCCGTCCCTGACCAGCCCCTCCCGGCCCCCAGGTGTCAGAGTCCGTGGAGAGGCTGGGCGAGGCGGTGCGGACGGAGCTGACCACCCTGGAGGAGGTGTTCGCCCAGCGCACGGAGCTGGTGGCCGCCACGCGGGGGGCTCGGAGGCAGGCGGAGGCCGTGGCCCAGCAGCTCGGGGGGCTGGCCTTCTGGCAGGGGGTGCCACTGAGCCCCCTGCAGGTGGCCGAGGACGTGTCCTTCGTGGAGGAGTACAGGTGGGTGGGCAGGGCGGGCAGCGGGCAGCGGGCGATGCCTGGAGACACAGGTAGTGGGCATCTGGTGCGGGGAGGGGGGGAGGGGCGCGGGTCGCTGCTCGCTTAACGTCCCACAATGCACAGGGGGGTCCTCAGACAGGGCTGCCCGGCCCCAGTACGCAATGAAGAGACAGACTAAGGAAGTGGTCCACAAAACCGCGGCTCTCAAGCCACACGCGGCTCTTTGGCGCCTTGCGTGTACCTCAATCAGATTGAGGATTTTTTTTTTTTAATATATATTTTATTGATTTTTTACAGAGAGGAAGGGAGAGGGATTGAGAGTCAGAAACATCAAGGAGAGAGAAACATCGGTCAGCTGCCTCCTGCACACCTCCCACTGGGGATGTGCCCGCAACCAAGGTTCATGCCCTTGACCAGAATCGAACCTGGGACCCTTCAGTCCGCAGGCAGATGCTCTATCCACTGAGCCACACCAGTTTCAGCGATTGAGGACGTTTTTTAGCAAAGGCCAGCTTAGGAATACCCCTAATTAAGTTAGTAACAATGTACCTACCTATATAGTTTAAGTTTTAAAAATGTGGCTCTCCAAAGAAATTTCAATCGTGGCACTGTTGATATTTGGCTCTGTGGCCTCATGAGTTTGCCGACCACGGGACTAAGGGATGCCCACTCACATGCCCAAGAATTCACCCATTTACCAGTTCCTCTGTTTATTTGTTTTAAATATTTTTATATTGATTTCAGAGAGAAAGGGAGGGGGAGAGAGAGACAGAAGCATCAATGATGAGAGTGAATAATTGATTGGCTGCCTCCTGCATGCCCCCTTTGGGGATGGAGCCCGAAACCTGGGAATGTGCCCTTGACCGGGATCAAACCCGGAACCCCTGAGTCTACAGTCCAACACTCTATCCAATGAGCCAAACCAGCTAGGACAGTGGTCGGCAAACTCATTAGTCAACAGAGCCTGCCCTCGGAGGAAGGGGGAGCTGGCGTCACAGACATGGAGAGCAAAGGCCTGAGGTCACCTGGGGACACTGGGCACCCCAGTCCCTGCCCAGCTTTGGGGGGCCCTCAGAACATGCTGTTTATCCAACCCCTGCCGTGTGCTAGGCTCTGTGCCCGGGGCCTCACGTGTGTCCTCCTCTCGTCCGTGAATTATTATTGGTGGACACTGAGTTATTAAGTAACATCTAAAGGTCCTTTCAGTCCACAGGCCAACGCTCCATCCACTGATACTTCTCACTCATTACCCTCATGTAACCTTTTTTTTAAAAAATATTTTTTATCGCCCTAACCCCATGGTCAGCAAACTTCGGCTCGCGCCCTAACTGGTTTGGCTTAGCGGATAGTGCCTGGGCCTGCGAACTGAAGGGTCCCAGGTTCGATTCCAGTCAAGGGCATGTACCTTGGTTAAGGGCACATCCTCAGTAGGGGGTGTGCAGGAGGCAGCTGATCGATGTTTCTCTCTCATTGATGTATCTCTCTATTCCTCTCCCTCCCTCTCAGTGAAAAATCAATAAAATACATTAAAACAAACAAACAAACAAAAAAAAAACCTGTAGCTCTCGAGCCACATGCAACTCTTTGGCCCCTTGAGTGTGGCTCTTCCGCAAAATATCACAACCTGGGTGAGTCTATTTGGAAGAAGTGGCATTAGAAGAAGTTTATGTTTTAAAAATGTGGCTCTCCAAAGAAATTCCAGCATTGTACTGTTGATATTTGGCTCTGTTGACTAATGAGTTTGCCAACCACTAGCCTAGCCAGTTTGGCTCAGTGGATAGAGCGTCCGCCTGGGGACTGAAGGGTCCCAGGTTCAATTCCGGTCAAAGGCATGTACCTTGGCTGCGGGCACATCCCCAGTGGGGGGGGTGTGGGAGGCAGCTGATGGATGCTTCTCTCTCATCGATGTTCCTAAACTCTCTATCCCTCTCCCTTCCTCTCTGTAATTGATTTCAGAGAAGAAAGGAGAGGGGGCGAAGGACAGAAACATCAATGAGAGAGAGAATCATGGATTGGCTGCCTCCTGCACACCCCACCCTGCAACCCAGGCATGTGCCCTGACAAGAATCGAACCATGACCTCCTGGTTCATAGGTTGATGCTCACCCACTGAGCCCCACCGGCCTGGCTCATGGCATCTTTGGAAGTAGGTGCTGTTGTCTCTCTTCCCCGTTCCCGGCGGGGAGACTGAGGCAGAGTTACTGAGACCCCCTCACACAGAGCTAAGCATGGAGGCCGGGCAGGCTGCCCCAGACGCCTTGCCCTTGGGCTGTTCAGTGGAGGCCGGTCACATGGGCAGGGTCACAGGTCACAGAGCTCCTGCGTGGTCCATTCAGGCCATGGTCCCAGGTGCCCCGACCCCGGGACCTGTGCTCTGGACTCCAGAGTCTGGAGAGAAGGCGAGGGTGGCCCACCTCCCGAGTACCCATTTCTCAGATGAGCTGGGCAGTGGCCTGGGGACCTGGTGGTGGGCTGGGGGAGAGGGGGGGTGGCCATGGCTTCCTGCTGGATCTGGGGCCTGGGGCTGGTGAAAGATGAAATAGAGGGCCGGAGAACCAGGATACCAGGATACAGGCTTTATTGGAGAGAAGACCCCTGCTGGGCTGCCTTCCAGAGGGGAAAGAGGGGAGGAAAAGGAGCGGGGCTTAGGGCACTCGGCACACGCTGATTGGTGGTTTCATGTAAGGCACATGATTAGGGACTTAGGGACTTAGGAATTGGGGGTTCTTAGGGTATTTGGCAGGTGCTGATGGTGGTTCAGTGTACAGTCCATATAAGGTGTTCAGGAATGTCCGCCGCAGGTGGAGTCTACATCATTCTCCATCCATCAGTTGGGGGACCGTAGGACCTATCAGCTGGGAGGCTGGATGTGCTTCCTCAGCTGCACCCCCTTTCTCTCCCCCGCCCCCCGCCCCCCAGGTGGCTGGCCTACGTCCTCCTGCTGCTGCTGGAGCTGCTGGTCTGCCTCTTCACCCTCCTGGGCCTGGCCAAGCAGAGCAAGTGGCTGGTGATCATGTGAGTCTGGGCGCCCTTGCAGGCTCCTGTCCCTGAGCCGGGGCGGAGCTCCATCCCTCTGTGCTCCTGAGCGAGGGACCCCGAGTCTCCTCCCTCCCTCCCTCTGTGCTCCTGACCGAGGGACCCCAAGTCTCCTCCCGTCACCCCTCTGTGCTCCTGAGCCCTCCTCCCTCCACCCCTCTGTGCTCCTGAGCCCTCTCCCTCCACCCCTCTGTGCTCCTGAGCCCTCCTCCCTCCACCCCTCTGTGCTCCTGAGCCCTCCTCCCTCCACCTCTCTGAGCTCCTGAGCCCTCCTCCCTCCACCCCTCTGTGCTCCTGAGCCCTCCTCCCTCCACCCCTCTGTGCTCCTGAGCCCTCCTCCATCCCTCCCGCTGTTCTCCCGAGTGAGGGATCCCTGACCTCCTCCCTCGGGGCTCCCACTGGCTCCTTCCTGCATCCCATGAGCCTCTATCACCCCCATGGAATACCTGGGCGGGCAGGTGGCCAGCTCAGGGACAGAAACCAGACCTGGAGCCACCAGGAGGGGCCAGCCGTGTGGATGAGGGACCAGAGCTGGGACGTGACCATGCATGAGGCTGCGTGGCCTTGGCGTGGCCTTGGCGTGGCCTTGACGTGGCCTTGACATGGCTTTCGGGCTCGTTCTGTGTGCCCCACGCCCTCCTGGAATGCTGGCACCTGCCTCAGGAGGAGGCACTTTCCTTCCATTGAACAGGGGAAGAGGAGGGAGATTGGGGAAGAGGAGGGAGTTTCGGGCAGAGAGGCTGGGCCACTTGCCTGAGGCTGCCCAGCCAGGCAGTGCTGGCGCTGGGGTCCACTCACTCCGCTGGCCTGTCCCATTGGGAGGAGCCCTGCCTCCTGCCTGACCCTGGGCCGCTGTCCCGAGTGGGGAGGGGGCTGTGCTGGTGCCCACATGGTCTCCACTCTCCCCCAGGGCCTTGGGGATGGTAAACCCTGGCCCTGGTCGGGCAGGGCATGGATTGGGCCCCTCGGACACCCGTCATGCCTGCTGCCCACCCTCCAGTGCTACCCCCCCCCAAACCCCATCCCCAGGGAGAAACTGGGAGGCGGAGTTCAGCCCTGGAGCCGTCTCCACTCCTGGGAGGAGCAGTCTTGGGGGGCAGGTGGCTACCCAAGGGAGAGCCTGGGGATGGGGGTGGGGACAAGGGGGTCTGGCAAAATTCACAGCCGGGAAAGGGGGTCCAGCTGTGGGCAGGAGTCCTCTCAGGTCCCAGAGGGTGGGGCAGAGCTGGGCTGGGTCCTGCCCACCCAGGACTCTTCTCACTGCCCCCCCACACCCAACCTCCTCCCCACCCCCGCCTCCTGGGCAGGGACCAGATGTCCAGTCTGACATCAGCCACCTCAGGCCCACCCACCCCTCCACCTTCTCCGCCCCTAATTCTGACCCTCCAGGCTCCAGAGGTTGGGGGTGAGCTGAGATGGGGTTTGGGGTGGGGACAGGGACGAGGCCAGGGGGAGAGATGCAGAGCCCCGAGTTCAATCTCTCCCGCCCTCCAGGATGACGGTGATGAGCCTCGTGGTCCTGGTGCTGAGCTGGGGCTCCCTGGGCCTGGAGGCCGCGACCGCCGTGGTGAGTCAGAGGCCGGGCCCCGGATCTGGGGCGGGGTAGGGGGGGGGGAGTCAGGGTCACGGGTTCTAGGTCCTGAAGGCCTGGGCTCCTGGGTCTGAGGGAGGAGGGCTTGGGGGCCTGGGCTCCTGGGTCTGAGGGAGGAGGGTCTGGGGGCCTGGGCTCCTGGTCTGAGGGAGGAGGGGCTGGGTTCTGGACTCCTGGGTCTGAGGGAGGAGGGGCTGGGGGCCTGGGCTCCTGGTCTGAGGGAGGAGGGTCTGGGGGCCTGGGCTCCTGGTCTGAGGGAGGAGGGGCTGGGCTCCTGGATCTGAGGGAGGAGGGCTGGGGGCCTTGGCTCCTGGGTCTGAGGGAGGAGGGCTGGGGGCCTGGGCTTCTGGACTCCTGGGTCTGAGGGAGGAGGGGTTGGGGGGCTGGGCTCCTGGGTCTGAGGGAGGAGGCTGGGGGCCTGGGCTTCTGGACTCCTGGGTCTGAGGGAGGAGGCTGGGGTCACTCAGCCCATGGGGGTGTGGCATTGGGGCAGCTTCTGGCCTGAGCCCCCTTTCCTGCTGCCCCTCCCAGGGCCTCAGCGACTTCTGCTCCAGTCCCGACACCTACATCCTGAACCTGACTCAAGAGGAGACGGGGCTCGACTCAGGTGACCCCAGGGGTCCGGTGCACCGGCTGGATGCTCAGGCCTCTGTGTCCCATCCTGCCTGGGGTGGGGGGTACGGGGGTGCCCCGCTGTCAGCCTGGCCCCTCGGGTCCCTGAGGCTCTCAGCACCTCCCGGGTGGGCTGGAGGAGACGGAGGGATGAAGATGCTGGGCTCAGGAGGGGGGCGGGGCATGAGGGATGGGGGATCTGGCCACATGGAGAAACCTGCAGTCTGGTCCAGGGAGGACCTCGGCAGCAGGTGGAGTGTGGAGACTGGGGGAGCAGCCAGGCCCTGGGAGCTCAGGGGGGCCCCCAGCTGGGGAGGGGCCCCTCCCAGCTCACGGCCCCCCTCTTCCCTCCCGCCTCAGACATCCTGAGCTATTATTTCCTCTGCAACCAGGCCGTCCCCAACCCCTTTCAACAGGTGAGGGCTGCGGCTGGGGAACCGGGTGGAGGGGGCGGGGCAGGGGCCTGGGCCTGGACTGCAGGGTCCTGGGGGAGCATGGAGGCGCCAGGGACCCCAGTCCTGTGTCTCGGGGGAGGAGTGGGCCGGGGGCGTGGACTCCAGCGTCCTCCGTCCTCTCTCCCTGTGTTCCTGCAGAGGCTGACCCTGTCCCAGCGGGCGCTGGCCAACATCCACTCCCAGCTGCAGGGCCTGGAGCGAGAGGCTGTGCCCCAGTTCCCTTCCGCGCAGGTAGGCGGCGCTGCGCCCACAACGGGCTCCCAGGGAGAGGGCGGGGCCAGATCTGTGAGCGTGGCCCTGAGATATGGGCGTGGCCACGGAAAGGATGGGTCGGTGGGCGTGGCCCTGAGATATGAGCGGGGCCAAAGACAGGACTGGGCACCGAAAGGGCTTGTTTGATGGGCGTGGTCAGGAGGTGGGGGTGGCCATGAGACCCGTTGGTGGGCGTGGCACTGAACTGTGGGCGGGGTCCGCTGAAAGGGCGGGTCGGTAGGCGTGGCTGTGGGTGGGGCATGGTAATTAATAAATCTGGGCGTGGTCCTGAGATATGGGTGGGGCCACAGGATGGACAGGGGCACCAATAGGGCATGGTCAGGAAGTGGGCGTGGCCATGAGACCCAGTTGGTGGGCGTAGTCCTGAACTATGGGCGGGGTCCATTGATAGGGCGTGTATGTGGGCGTGGCTGTGGGTGGGGCATGGTGGCTAATAGATCTGGGCGTGGCCTTGCGGTGTGGGTGGGCGGGCCCGGAGGGTTGCATCGGTGTGCCGGGGCGTTACCTAAATAAAGGGCGTGGCCTGGACTGTGGGCGGTGCCTGGAGAGATGGGCGGGGCCCCAGCCAGGGACAGGTCCCAGGTGGGCTAAGGACCCCTTCCCACCACAGAAACCTCTGCTGTCCCTGGAGGAGACCTTGAACGTGACGGAGGGAAACTTCCACCAGTTGGTGGCGCTACTGCACTGCCGAGGCTTGCACAAGGTGACCCAGGACCCCGTCCCACCTCATTCTCCTCCTGGACCCCCAAGGCCTGCTCCCTCTCTCCCACTGGCCAGGCTTTTCCCACTGCCCCCCTCCCCCCAGAGATCCAGTTTAACTGTTGTTTATATGTCATACACTATTCTCTACCCATTAGCCATCTGTCCATCTGTCACCTAGAATCCTTCCTTATTTCCTGCCCTCCTCCCTCTCTCCCCACTCCTCATCCCGGCTCTGTCCTCATCTCCCACTTCCCACTCCAGCCCACCCACTCTCCTCCCCGTCCTCCCCTCTCTCCCTCCCTCCCTCCCTCTCGGTCTCCCCATCTGCCTCCTAAAGGCTGTGCACTTAGTGAGCTCTGGAGGGAGGTCACCGACTTCTCTGTGCCTCAGTGTCCTCACTTACAGGGCCAGGATTCAGGGTGAATGCCTGCCACGCTCTCCTGTGGCGCGTGCTGTCATCCTGCCAGGGCAGGGACGGGCAGGACACCCCGGAGAGAGGGAGCCCGGGGTCCCACAGCTCCGATGCCGGCGGGGTGGCCCCGGCAGGCGCACCCCCTGACTCTCCGCCTCCTCACCCCTGAGATGAGGGCGTCCGGACCTGCTAGGCGGGGCGGTGTGAGGGTTCAGGAACATCAGCCGTCCCACGCATGCCCGTGGGCTGCGCTGAGTGGGGGCTCAGGGCTATTTAGGGGTGGTGACTCACCGGGCCCTGGGGCCCTCGTGAGCAATGCCGTAAAGAAGGAGCTGCTGTTATTGTCTGTCTGGCAGACTTGGACGAGGAGGTACACAGGGCTGGGTCACCCGAGGTTGGGGGTCCCCTGCGCTCCACGGAGGCAGGGACCTGGTTCCAGGCCCTCGCCTCCCTTGTTCCCCATCCCATGGCCCCCCAGCCAGGCGGTCCCCAGTCTTGTCACTTCTGTCTCCTGGATGTTCATCCTAAGTCACCCCGCCCCCCCAACCCCAGGGCTCTGCTGCGGCTCAGGCCAGGGGCACGTGGCCCAGGGACACAGGGCAGTGCATGGGGGTGCATCTGGTTGTCACAACTGGGGCGGGAAGAGGGTTCTCAGACCCGCAAGAGGCCCGGATCCGAGGTCCTCCCTGTGGGTGTGATAATGACAGCGACCAGAGCTCCTACTGTGCGCCAGACGCTTCCTGTGTGCCAGGACGTAGGACGGGGGGGGGGGGGGGGGGGGGGGGGGGGGGGGAACTGAGGCACAGAGAGGCTGAGGGACTTGCCCAGCATGGCACAGCAGAGTGAGGGCAGTGTGAGTGGCGGGTGTATGGGGAGGGGAGGGAAGGGGTCTTGCCCGCTGATGGCCTAACCCCACCCCCACCCCCCAGGACTACAGCGCCGCCCTGCGGGGCCTGTGCGAAGACGCCCTCGAGGGCCTGCTCTTCCTGCTGCTCTTCTCCCTCCTGTCCGCCGGGCCCTGGCCACCGCCCTCTGCAGCCTGCCCGCGCCTGGGCCCAGTTCCCACCCAGGTCAGGGGGGGACGGAGGAGGTGGGAGGAGGCCATGAGGTGGGGGGTGGGGGTGTCCTGTTGGGGGGACAGCCTCCTGATGCATTCATTACCCATCCTCCTCCTCTGCCACTCCCCCCCAACCCCCAGTGATGACTATGATGACACAGACGATGACGATCCTTTCAACCTCAGGTACTGGGCTCCTGGGTCCAAGGGAGGAGGGGCTGGGGGCCTGGGCTCCTGGGTCCGAGGGAGAAGGGCTGTGGCCTAGACTCCTGGTCTGAGGGAGGAGGGGCTGGGGGCCTGGGCTCCTGGGTCTGAGGGAGGAGGAGGCTGGGGGCCTGGGCTCCTGGGTCCGAGGGAGAAGGGCTGTGGCCTAGACTCCTGGGTCTGAGGGAGGAGGGGCTGGGGGCCTGGGCTCCTGGGTCTGAGGGAGGAGGAGGCTGGGGGCCTGGGCTCCTGGGCCTGAGGGAGGAGGGATGGGGACCTGGACCCCTTAGTTTGAGGGAGGAGGCGGGGCCCACACTACAAATCAGATGCCCATGCCATGCCTCCTCTGACCCCCGACCCCCAGGAATCCAAGCGCTTCGTGCAGTGGCAGTCATCTATCTGAGCCTCTTCTCCGCGCCCGACGGGAGCCTGTGCCCCCGCCCCGGTGAGCGAGGGAGGGACCCCGGGTCCGGGAGCCGGCCCGCCCTCCTCCCCGCGCCGGGCACGGTGGCCTTCCCGCCGGCCCGTCACCGCCTCTGTCTCTCTCTGCAGCTCCTTCCCGGGCTGCCGGAGAAGGCCCCACTAACCAGCCCGACGGGGCTCCCCGCTAACCACGGCCCGGCCACGCCACGGCCACGGCCACGGCCACGGCCCCCAGACAGGATGCCCCCGCCCGCCTCGCCCCCGGCCCGTAGCCCGTAGCCTGGAGGCCGGGGCCCAGGGCCCACCCCGGAGGACACGAGCGCCCCCCCCACCCCCGTCCCCCACGCCCCAGTGGGCGGGCGCAGGGACTCTGATCTCCACTCGTGGCACTAACTTGGGAATGGGTTGATTTGAAATAAAAGGGAAGACTTTATTTTACAAGCAGCTCTCTCCCCTTCCTCTCTCTCCCCTCCCCGGTCTGGCGTCCGGGTTGGGTGGGGAGACCCTCCCCTTCAGCTCGGCCTCCTGGAGTTTCTGTCCCAGGCCAGGCTCTGCAGGGGTTCTGAACTCCTGGGATTGCTATTCACACACACACACACACAAACACACACACACCCACACACACACACACACACACACACACCAGGCTCTGCAGGGGGTCCACAGGGATTGCTATTCACACACACACACACACACACACACACACACACCCCAGGCTCTGCAGGGGTTCCAAAGGGATTGCTATTCACACACACACACACACACACACACACACCAGGCTCTGCAGGGGGTCCACAGGGATTGCTATTCACACACACACACACACCAGGCTCTGCAGGGGTTCTGAACTCCTGGGATTGCTATTCACACACACACACACACACACACACACACACTCACACACACACACCAGGCTCTGCAGGGGTTCTGAACTCCTGGGATTACTATTCACACACACACACACACACACACACACACAGACACACCAGGCTCTGCAGGGGGTCCACAGGGATTGCTATTCACACACACACACACACACACACACACACCAGGCTCTGCAGGGGTTCGGAAGGGATTGCTATTCACACACACACACACACACACACACACACCACTCCCCCTGATTCTAAAAGCAGCGCGTGTCCTGACGCGGGAAGGCGGCCATCCTGGGCCGGAACAGGCAGCCGGAAATAGGCCTCGGGCGTGAAGATGGCAGAAGGCGCTCAGGCAGGTGGGAAGGAGCTGGGCGCTAACAGGACGGTCTCCATCTGGCAGCAAACACTCCACACAAGAGGGGCGACACCTCTAAATGCAGACAGGGGCGGTGCCTGCAAGGGAGGGCGGGGGATGGGGGGTGGGGGCGGGGGGTGTCAAGGGGAGCTTCTCGTCGGCCCTCTCTCTCAATCCTGAAACCTACCCTGGCCGGTGCGGCTCGGTTGGCTGGAGCCTTGTCCTGGGCAGTGAGAGATCACCAGCTTTTTTTTTTTTTTTTTAAATATATTTTATTGATTTTTACAGAGAGGAAGGGAGAGGGATAGAGAGTTAGAAACATCGATGAGAGAGAAACATCCATCAGCTGCCTCCTGCATACCCCCTACTGGGGATGTGCCTGCAACCAAGGTACATGCCTTGACCTGAATCAAACCCTGGACCCTTCAGTCCGCAGGCCGACGCTCTATCCACTGAGCCACACCGGTTTCGGCAAGGGGTCGCCAGCTTTGATGTCTGGTCAGGGCACCTGCCTGGGTTGTGGGTCCCGAACCCTGGCAGCCGAAGAATGGTTCTCTTATGGATGTTTCCCCCTCTCCCTTGTTCTCTAAACAAACAAACAACCCCCCCAAAAAAAATTCTTAAAAAAAAAGATAAATATCACATGACCTCACTCATTTGTAGAATATAGTGAACAACATAAACCGATGGACAAAAACAGATCCAGAGACAGAGAAGCATCGATCAGATGCTCAAACCTTAGAGGGAAGGCAGGGGAGGGCGGGGGTGAGGGGGGAGAGATCAACCGAAGGCTGTGTATGCATGCACATAGGCCTAACCCCGTGGTCGGCAAACAACGACTGAGATTTCTTTTGAGAGCTGAAAACCGACTTCCGCGCATGGGCCACGAAGTTTCTATCGCACTGTATGTGGTATTTTGTGGGAGAGCCACACTCAAGGGGCCAAAGAGCCACACGTGGCTTGCGAGCCGCAGTTTGCCGACCACTGGCCTAACCAATGGACACAGGGGGTGAGGGCAGGATTGGGGGAGGGTGGAGGTGGCAATAAGGGGATATGGACACATATGTAATACCTTAATCAATAAAATAAAATTAAAAAAGCCGAGCCGAAACTGGTTTGGCTCAGTGGTAGAGCGTCGGTCTGCGGACTGAAAGGTCCCAGGTTCGATTCTGGTCAAGGGTATGTACCTTGGTTGCGGGCACATCCCCGGTAGGAGGTATGCAAGAGGCAGCTGGTCGATGTTTCTCTCTCATCGACGTTTCTAGCTCTCTATCCCTCTCTCCTCCTCTCTGTAAAAAATCAATAAAAGATATTTAAAAAGCAAAAAGCAAAAAAAAAAAAAAAAAAAAAAAAGAAAAGCCAAAACTGGTTTGGCTCAGTGGATAGAGAGTCGGCCTGCGGACTGAAAGATCCCAGGTTGGATTCCGGTCAAGGGCATGTACCTTGGTTACGGGCACATCCCCCATAGGGGGTATGCAAGAGGCAGCTGATCGATGTTTCTAACTCTATCCCTCTCTCTTCCTCTCTGTAAAAAAAAGTCAATAAAATATATTTTTTTAAAATAAAATAAAGAAAAAAAAAGTGGGGGAAAAAAATTTTCTGAAATCCAAAGAGCAGCCGCACCTGACCCGCCCTGGCTCGGGTCGCTCGGGTCGCTCGGAGACGATGTCCCCACCTGGTGGCCGTATTCACCTGCTTCCTGCGGGAACACGGACGGGGATGCTTGCACCTGTCCTGCGGGGTCCTGAGGGGACGAGGTGCCCTGTGGGCTATACGCCACGTTGCCCCTCGAAACTGAAAACCCCCGTATCCAAACACGCACACGGGGACGTTCCGGGGTTTCGGGATCAGGGCTTGTTGGTCTCAAATGCCCCGTGCCCCCTCATTATTTCCGGTTTGCAAACAGCAAGGGATGTTCAAGGCAGCTTTCGATGTGAGGGCCTGAAGCTGGGAAAGAGAAACCCACTCCGATTTCGGGAGGCCAGGGACCTGGGGGCTACCTGTACGGACTTCCATCCAGTGACTGTGCCCTGTGACCCTAGGGGCCAGCCCTGTGCTATTGGGGCTGCTTTGCTCCCTAACACTGCCCCCTAGTGGCTGAGACCGGGTCCTGAAGCGGAAGTGTGTGCTGAGTGATGTTGGCTGGATGTTTGCAAACTACCCAGTGACTCAGGCGGCCTGGGCCTGATTTCCAGCCCATGAACCTGGCCCGACATTTAAAAAAAAAAAAAGTAAATGTTTTTCCTCGCAGGCATGGCTCTGTGGTTGAGCGTCGACCTAGGAACCAGGAGGTCAGGGTTCGATTCCTGGTCAGGGCACAGGCCCGTGTTGCAGGCTGGATCCCCAGTGGGGAGGGGCGTGCAGGAGGCAGCCCATCAATGATTCTCTCTCACCATGAATGTTTCTACTCTCCCTTCCTCTCTGAAGTCAATAAACATATATTAAAAACAAAAAAGTAAATCTTTTGCCAAAATCGGTGTTCTCAAGTGGTTAGAGCGTCGGCCTGCAGACTCGAGGGTCCCAGGTTCGATGCCAGTCAAGGGCATGTACCTTGGTTGTGGGCACATCCCCAGTGGGGGGTGTACAGGAGGCAGCTGATTGATGATTCTCTCTCATCGATGTTTCTGACTCACTATCTCACTCTCTTCTTCTCTGTAAAAAAAAAAAAATCAATAAAATATATATTTTTTTAAAAAGGAAATCTTTATTTTAAAATAACATATGAGCAGTTTCGCTGCCAAGCGAGATGAGCAGAGACTTGGATTTGCCCGCCTTCATGAAACAGCCCCAAACCAGACGAAATACTTGCAACAATGATGGTGCTCACGACTCCGGGCATCAGTCCAGGGCGGAGAGCGATCCCGGGGAGAAGCTGGGCCCCCCACATCCCCGCCATCAGAGCGTTTCCCGCCGCGGGACTTGGAGGGGAACTGAGCCACAGCGCCTCCCAGAGGCCCTGAGAAAACTGCTCTAAAAAACCAAGTCTTACAAATGCTCAAACCAAAAGAAGGCAGGAAAAGAGGAAGAGGCGCCCGGCTTTGGGGTGGCTCCGTGGTTGAGCATAAACCTATGAACCCAGAGGTCACGGTTCGATTCCCGGTCAGGGCACAGGCCTGGGTTGCGGGCTCGATCCCCAGTGTGGGGCGTGCAGGAGGCAGCTGATCCATGATTCTATATCATCATTGATGTTTCTCTCTCTGAAAAAAAAAATACGTAAAAAAATAAAGTAAAAAGGGGAAAGGGTAGCAAAGGAAGGTCTGTGTAGCAGCTCACTCTGTCTCTCTGCTTCACTAACAAACTCTAAAGTAAAGCAGAATAAAAAAGAAACACGACAAATAGAAATCCTTAGCAAGCCGATAGGTTTAAACATAATCACACCAATGATCTCTTTCAAGAACGGTGACAAACACTGCTTTTAAAAGGCAGAGAGCCCTGTCCGGTTTGGCTCAGTGGAGAGAGCGTGGGCCTGCGGACTGAAGGGTCCCAGGTTCGATTCCGGTCAAGGGCACGTACCTTGGTTGCGGGCACATCCCCAGTAGGAGGTGTGCAGGAGGTGGCTGATAAGTGTTTTTCTCTCATCGATATTTCTAACTCTCTCTCCCTCTCCCTTCCTCTCTGTAAAAAAAAAAAGCAATCAAATATATTTTTAAAAAATTATAGGCGGAGATTGCAGGCTTGGGGAGAAAGAAAGCTCCAACTAGATGTTGGGTACAAAGACCCACCTTAGATACAGGGGGACAAACGACAGGGACCCTAAACACTGAATGCACTGTGGTCCCCTGGGTTGGACTCAGCGACATCGGCGGGGAACGTGGCGACATTCACATTAAATCGGCCGTCCAGTTAGCCAAGTGCCAACGTGGGCTTCTTCGTTGTAACGGATCTTACAGTCAGGGGAGGTGAGGGCATCGGGGACCCTGGGAGCAGGGTATGCGGGCCCCGCACTCCCGCAGCCTTTCTGCGAATCTACAAGGACTCTGAGGGCCACGGCAGGAGACGCGGGGCCAATGGGAACGCGTGTGACAGCAGGAGCTGGGCAGGAAGCCGCTGGGACCCGTCCCGCACCTGGACTGCGTCATCTCATCCAGGTCCTGGAGGGAGACACTTGCGAGTTTAGTTAGAAGTTTTTTTTTTAAAAAAACAGACCTGGCCGAGACAGGTTTGGCTCAGTGGATAGAGCATCGGCCTGCGGACTGAAAGGTCCTGGGTTCGATTCTGATCAAGGGCATGGACCTTGGTGGCGGGCACATCCCCAGTGGGGGGTGTGCATGAGGCAGCTGATGGATGTTTCTCTCTCATCGATGTTTCTAACTCTCTATCCCTCTCTCTTCCTCTCTGTAAAAAAAAAAATCAATAAAATATATATTTAAAATAAATAAATAAGTAAAACAGGCCTGTTTATAGAGATGGTGCAAACACTCCTCAGCCTACATCAACTGCGTCGAAGGACCAGCCCACTGCCCCCTGCCCGCCTCTGCAGACCTGCCCCCCTGCCCGCCTCTACGGACCTGCCCCCTGCCCGTCCCTACGGACCAGCCTCCTGCCCACCCCTACGGACCAGCCTCCTGCCCGCCCCTACAGGCCTGCCTCCTGCCCGCCTCCCCCCTGCCTGCCCCTACGGACCTGCCCCCTGCCCGCCCCTACGGACCAGCCCCCAGCCCGCCTCTATGTACCTGCCCCTTGCCCGTCCCTACGGGCCTGCCCCCTGCCTGCCCGCCCCCTGCCCGCCCCTACGGACCTGCCCCCTGCCCGTCCCTACGGACCTGCCCCCTGCCCGTCCCTACGGGCCTGCCCCTGCCCCTCCCTACGGACCAGCCCCCTGCCCGCCCCTACGGGCCTGCCTCTTCTCCTGGACCCCACACCTGTATTTTGCCGTCCCCCCTCTATGCCCCCCGCTATGCCTCCCCCCCCCCCCGCCCAAACGGGGCTTGTCTCCCAGCGGGGCACCCGCCGTCCGCTCGTTTCAGGGACTAAGGCAGCTTCCATTTCCGGTGGGGCCTGTGCGCACCCGTTTTCTTTGCGCTCATCCTTCCCTTCCCCAGGCTCCCCCATCCCTGGACGGACGGCGGGCCGTCCCACAAGCCCCATCACCCTGGTGTGTGTCTGACGGTCGGAATAATAAATGGCTACCGCGAACGCGGCCAAAACTCAGCTTACAGGGCGAACGCGACGCCCAAGTCGGTCGCGCGTGTCCCCTCGGGGCCACCGTCCCCATCCCGTCTTCCGGCTTGGGCGGAGCGCCCGCCCGCTGGGAGCGTAGGCGGGAGGGCGGGCTCAAAGCCCAGATCGCGACTCCCATTGGTCGCCTGTGGGGCGGGGCGGGGCGAGGCCTGCGGCTGACGTCATGACGCCGCGCTCCGAACGTCGAAGCCCAAGGAAGACGGGAGTCAGCCGGCTCGCGAGCCTCCCCTCGGCGGTGGTGTCGTCGGTTTGGCCCGCAGCTGCCGAGTCCCCGGGGCGAGCGGCGGAGGTGGGTGTGAGGGGCGGGGAGCCGGCGGACGGGTCGGCGCGGCGCCGGCTTCCGGCCTCACTGCCCCCGCGGGCCCAGAGGCCTGGGCGGCTGTCACCCCAACGGACGCGGCGCGCGAGCGTCCGCAGGGTGTGGCGGCGCGGGCGGCACTGCGCCTGCGCGGCCGGGCGGGGCGCGCGGCCGGGGCACCCCGCAGCCCCGTGCCGACGCTCGCCGCGGCCCGCGCGCTCCCTTGGAATTCCTGGGGCGCCCGGCGCCCCTTGTCTCCTATTGGCTGGGCGGTTCCACGGAGACAGCAGCGTTGTCCCGGGCGATGGGGGGGCCCTGGCGCCCGCTGCTTCCCGGCAACGCGGTGCGCACGCGCGGCGCGGCCGGGGCGGTGGCTCGCGGGGCCAGGTGCGGGAGTCGGGCTGGCTCTTCCTTTCCCTCCCGTCCACCCTATCCGGACTCTGCCTGCCTCCACCCTTTACACCTGCCCAGGACCCCGCCAGGCCTTTCCCCAGCCTCCCAGCCTCCTTCCGGGGCCCGCCAGCGCCGCCCCCCTCCCTCCCGCCTTCTGTTTAGGGCCGTTCCCAGCTCCTGGCACCTGTTCCCGGCCCCTCCTGATCCTGTAGGATGTCCGGGTTCTCCAGCAGGCTTCGCCTCGGAGCTCACCCATATTTGTTATTATTCCTTTAGGTTTAGACACCCCTCCCGCGCCCCCCCCCCCCCACGTCCTGGTCTCCAAGACATCCATTCGCTTTCTTGTGTCCTCCCCACCCCACTCTTACCTTCCCAAAGGGTTCAGGCACCCCGCAGCTTTCTCTGCTGACCTCCCCCCGGGCGGTCCCTCCTTGTTTCCCCCCTTCCCTCCCCCCCCCCCCCGCAGGCCGACCCCTCCCTCTAGGTCAGGAGCAGAGTTCTTCGCCTTCGGGAACCTTTTTGAACTGGTTCGTGTTCTCTCTCTCTCTCTCTCTCTCTCTCTCTCTCTCTCTCTCTCTGAAATAGTTCTCTTAAGACAGGGGTGGGAAGCATTGGGTCCGAGGGCCCTGGGCATCATTTGGCTTGGCCCTGCCAAGGCATTGGGAGTGTGGTGTTAGGTCAAACGTCTGACCAAATAGAGCAGACCAGTTTTTTTGTTTTTAATTTTTTAAAAATATATTTTATTGATTTTTTTTTTTTTTTTTTTTTTTTTTTTTTTTTTACAGAGATGAAGGGAGGGAGATAGTTAGAAACATCAATAAGAGAGAAATATTGATCAGCTGCCTCCTGCACACCCCCCACTGGGGAGGTGCCCGCAACCAAGGTACATGCCCTTGGCCGGAATCGAACCTGGGACCCCTCAGTCCGCAGGCCAAGAGCAGACCAGTTTCGAAGTGGATGGTTGTGTATGGCCTCCACTGTTGTCACAAGTATCCAGACGTCCCTAGGCAGGAAGAAGGTCCCCCGCCCTGTCCTGAGCACTGTCCTGAGCATTGCTTCACGTTGGCATTCTCCTTGGGCACCCTCAGCTTCTCTTTTATCTTGTGTTCCCCTCTTTTTTGCTCCAGGCTGGGTCAGACCCTGCCTTTGCCGAGTTCTCCCAGCCCTCAGGGTCCACTCAGGCTCATGAGAGTGTCCCCCCTCTCTCCTGCTGCTGCTCAGGAAGTCACAGGCTCCTCCCCCTTGGCCAACACCCCCCCCCCCACCACCACCACCTCCCGTCTCAGGGTGTCCCCCGAGTCTTTCCCTTTCAATGGGTTTCAGATCCTTCTCGTCCCCTGTGGGAAATCCCGCAGACTTCCCTCTGGTTCACGTCCTTCGTTTCCCACCCAGGACACTACAGGAGGCCAGGCCCTCTCCCCTCCCCTCCCCTTCCTCCTTCCCTTTCCCTAACCCTCCCCTCCCCTCCCCCTAATCCTTCCCTCTCCTCCCCTCTCCTCTCGCTGGCCCTTATCCCACACCCAGGCTGTCTTCAGATAGACCACACTCCCTTTCCTGCCTGGTTTCTCCTGAGCCCATCGGCGTCTCACCCCCACTTTGTGACGGGTCTTTTGCTGTTGCTTGAGTCTCCCTGATTGATCCCTTTTCTCGCAGACAGTGAATAAGCAGTCTGGCTCCCGAGGTCCACCCCTTACACCCCAGGGTCCAGATGGCGGCCAATGTGGGTGATCAACGCGGCACAGACTGGTTAGTGGGCAGAGGGACAGGCTGGGGGGGCAGGGGGTGGCGGGAGGAGCAAGCCCAGCGTCCTTGTCGTCCTCCTCCTCCTCCTCCTCTTTCTCCTCCTCCTCCTCTTCCTCCTCCTCCTCCACCTCCACCTCTTCCTCCTCCTCCTCCTCCTCCTCCTCCTCCTCCTCCTCCTCCTCCTCCTCAGGGTGGGGCCTCCTGGTCAGGGCAGGGCTGGTCCAGGCGGCAGCGTGAGGGAGCATGGGCTGCAGTGTGGGGGCGGTGAGCCTCCTGAGCCCTCACTCTGCACAGCCCAGTGCTGGTTTGCAAAGTGGCATGCTTCATTCAGTGAACTGCGATTGGGCAGCCTCCCACACATAGCCGTTTATCTTTTTGATAATTATTTTTTTCTAAAACTGTGATTGTAACTTGCTGGCTGGGGTGTTATCAGGAAGAATTCCTTATTCTTTCCAAAACTGTGTGATTATAACCTGCCGAGTGGGGTGGTGTGGGCCAGATTGATAGTTCCTAGACCACTTAGCCCTGCGAGGCACCAGCTCCTGTGTTAGGTTCTGCAGGTACAGCGGTCGCTGTGTTTGCTCCATATTTAACACCTGCTTGTGCACCAGGCCCCTGCACAAGCCCTGTAGGCAGGCAGTCTCACTGGTTCCACACAGAAAACCCAGACACACTGGGTGTCGCACGTCCTGGGTTGGGGATGCCAAGCTGCAGTAGGCAGAGAGGGGACCTGCGATCCCACCTCGGCCACACGCAGCCGGACAGCAGCGCCTCTGTGCTCCCCGCAGGTCCTCCCAGTACAGCATGGTGGCCGGGGCGGGCAGGGAGAACGGCATGGAGGCGCCCATGCACGAGAACCCGGAGTGGGAGAAGGCCCGCCAGGCCCTGGCCAGCATCAGCAAGGCGGGCGCCGCCGGCAGCTCCAAGGCCAGCAGCAACGGGCCTGTGGCCAGCTCACAGGTGAGAGGCCACGGGGCCGGGCGCCCCGGCGGGGGCCGCTGGGGGAGGGACAGACTCGGTGTCCTCTCGTGTCACTCCAGCTCCTAGGGTGGGGGAGGCAAGGACTGTCCTCGAAGCGTCCAGGGGCCGCCTGTCCCGTCCCGGAGGTGCCTGAGTGAGGGCAGAGGCTGGCTCTCTGGAGAGACGTCCCCAGTTCTGTTTGCTGGTTAACGGGGGCCGTGGCCGTGGCCGTGGGCGCCTGCTGCCCAGCTGACGGCGTGTGGCCTCTCCCCACAGTATGTGTCTCAGGCGGAAGCCTCGGCCCTGCAGCAGCAGCAGCAGCAGCAGTACTACCAGTGGTACCAGCAGTACAGCTACGCCTACCCCTACAACTACTACTACCCCATGGTGAGTGCCCCCTTCCCCGTGCTCCCTGCACAGAGTCCTCCACCTGCCACCCCCGGCCACGCGTGCTCCGCGGCCACTGCTCCTGTGGGCTGCCTCGCCGTCCCCGCCTCCCAGAGGGCGCCTTTCTCCAGGAGCTTTGTCACTTCAGGGCGTTCCTCCTGGCCTTTCCACAGCCCTGGCTGCGACGGGCCACGTGTGTCTGCCGCTGCGTGTATCTGAGTGCCAGCTTCACTCGGGCGTGGGTTGTCATCTTTTAATTTTGTCCTGGTGTGGGGCTTAGAGAGCTGGCACACAGATGTTTGTGGAATAGGGAGAAATTCTGAGAAGGAGCGAAAATAGGACATAGGCTTATAGAGGTTTTAATTTCATTTTTTCTTTTTTTTTCTTTTTGAACAATTTAAATATGTTTTTATTTTAATTTCATGAAATGCTTTTCTTAACGTAAGAGAATTCGGGGCATTTGTGTGGTAGAGAGAGGGGCAGAGGGGTGAGCGGTGAGGGGAGGGTCAGGGCTGCCGAGCAGCAGGGGGAGGGGAGCCGGCCCGCCGCTCACCCTCCTCCCTGCCTGTGCAGAGCATGTACCAGGGCTACAGCGCCCCCTCCCAGTACGGGATGGCCGGCTCCTACGGCTCCGCCACACCCCAGCAGCCAGCAGCCCCCCAGCACCAAGGCACTCTGAACCAGGTAACGCCCGCCCGTGTCTGCGCCAGGTTCCGGCTGGGGAGGCAGTTTGTGAGTCCTGCTTCGAGAGCGAAGAGGGCAGAGCAGGGGTTTTGAAACTTTGGGGCTTGGCAAGGCCAGGGCCTGGGCTGTTGGGGTGATGGTGGGGGCAGTCTGTAGTGTGGCAGCTTGTCTGTGCGTGCCCCCCGCATGTGCACAGCTGCACACATGATCTGGCCTTGCACGCACATGCACCTTGGCGGAGTGGTGGAGCTAGTGCAGGGAGGTGAGGCGAGAGACCTGGGTTCGAATCCCAGTACCCTCTCGGGGGTGTGAGTACAAGTCCTGCGACCTGCTGCTCAGCCAGCTCAGTGGAGGGGTGACTGGGTTGTTACAGAGCAGCTGCGAGGGCGCAATCCTGTGTGTGCGCCATGGCTGATATGGGACACGTGCTCCGACCATGACCACTGTTGGGGGGGGGGGGGGTTGCTGCCACCCGTCTTCTCAGCCATGGAAGAGCGGTTAGGAGATCCCGTTCCCCGGGAGAGGGTCACGGCCGTGCTGAAAGCTGAGTGACGTGACGTTGAGTGTGAGAGCAGCCGGAGACTCTGCTCCCGCCCTCAGCGCCACTTCCTCCGACAGCCCCCCGTCCCCGGCATGGATGACGGCATGTCCTACCAGGCCCCTCCCCAGCAGCTGCCAGCAGCTCAGCCCCCTCAGCCCTCCAACCCCTCCCACGGGGCTCACGCTCTGAACAGCGGCCCCCAGCCGGGGACGACGCCGGCCACCCAGCACAGCCAGGCGGGGCCCGCCTCGGGCCAGGCCTACGGGCAGCACAGCTACGCCGAGCCGGCCAAGCCCAAGAAGGGCCAGCAGCTGTGGAACCGCATGAAGCGTAAGTGGGCAGCGCAGGCACCGGGGCAGGAGGCACGGGGTGCAGGGATTGTCCCAGGGCCTCGGGGTGGCTGCCTGGAGCCGGGCCTGCGGTCCCAGGCGGCTGGGGTAGGCCTAACTCCAGCTTTCCTGCTCCCCACCCCCAGCGGCCCCCGGGACTGGTGGTCTCAAGTTCAACATTCAGAAACGGCCCTTCGCTGTCACCAACCAGAACTTCAGCTCCAGCTCGGAGGGCCAGCACAGTGGCTTTGGCCCCCAGCCCAACCCCGAGAAGGCCCAGAACCACAGGTGACGGCCCTGGCCGGTCCTCGGCATGAAGGACACCCGGGCGGGGTCTGCTGCTCCGGAGGGCGGGTGGCTCCCTGGGGTTGCTGTGAGCGTCCAGCGGGAGGGAAGCAGACGCTGGAGCCGTGCCTGCCTGTGCATCAGCTCACGTAGCGGCCGTGGTGACAGGCCGTGGTGACAGGCTATGCTGGAGCGGGTGCTCCCAGCTGAGCCCCCCTTCTGCCCTGTGCAGGGGGGGCCTGTCGGGGAAGCCGGACGACTGGCCGCAGGACATGAAGGAGTACGTGGAGCGCTGCTTCACGGCCTGCGAGTCGGAGGAGGACAAGGACCGCACGGAGAAGCTGCTCAAGGAGGTGCTGCAGGCCCGGCTCCAGGATGGCTCCGCCTACACCATCGACTGGAGCCGGGAGCCTCTGCCCGGGTGAGTCCGCTGGAGGGGAGGCCGGGGCGGCCTGCGTGCCCGGGGGGGGGGGGGGGGGGGGGGGGGCAGGGGCGGAGCTGAGCCGCGGGTGCAGGTGGGTGAACCATCCCTGGGTGGCGTGTCCCCGGGCAGAGGGAGGGCGTGGGTTGGTGATGCCCTGCTCTGTCCTCAGGCTGACTCGGGACACTGTGGCCGAGAGCCCCAAGAAGAAGCGGTGGGAGGCCCCCAGCAGCCTTCACCCTCCCAGGGGGGCAGGCGCCACGACCAGGGGCGGGGGTGCCCAGTCACAGCGAGGGACGCCAGGGGCTGGGGGTGCTGGCCGAGCGCGGGGCGGCAGCTTTGCCAAGTTCGGCAACCGCAATGTCTTCATGAAGGACCACAGCTCCTCCTCCAGCACAGAGTCCCGTTCCCGCTCCTCCTCCCGGTCCCCGAACCGCCACTTCCGCCGCAGGTGGGTGCAGGCTCCGGGGGGGGGGGGGGGGGGGGGGGGGGCGGGGCGGCGGGGGGCGGGCCTCGGGGAGCCGGCCCGGGCCTCACCGTCCCGCCTCTCCGCACAGTGACTCCCACTCGGACTCGGACAGTTCCTTCTCAGGGAATGAGTGCCAGCCTGTGGGTCGCAGGAACCCGCCCCCCAAGGGCCGGGGGGGCCGGGGGGCCCACATGGATCGGGGCCGAGGCAGGGCGCAGCGAGGCAAGAGGTGAGTGAGTGAGCCTTTGGGTGCCCAGGGAGGGTGCTGTGCCCTTGAGCGGCGTAGCAGAGGCCTGGGGTGCTCCATGCTGGTCTCCTTTACCGACCCTCCCCTCTCCTCCTTCCCCCTTACCCCCAAGGCACGATCTAGCACCCACCAAGCGCAACCGCAAGAGGATGGCGGTGCTGGAGTGTGAGGACCCCGAGCGCGAGCTGAAGAAGCAGAAGCGGGCGGCCCGCTTCCAGCACGGACATTCCCGCCGCCTGCGCCTCGAGCCCCTGGTGCTGCAGGTGGGCGGCCTGGAGAGCAGCGGGGGCGACCCTGACTGGCAGGAGCTGCAGATCGTGGGCACCTGCCCCGACATCACCAAGCACTACCTGCGGCTCACCTGCGCCCCCGACCCGTCCACGGTGCGCCCTGTGGCCGTAAGTGCTGGGAAGGGCAGGGCCCGCTGGCCGGGTGGGCACTGGAGAGGAGCTGAGCCCTGAGTCCCAAGCACGCGGCCTTGTTGGGGGCTTTCTAGCCCTCGGGGTCTCTGGGTCCCACTTGAAATGGGACAAAGGCCCCAGCGTCCTGATGGGACGAGGCCGTGAGTGTCCTGTCCCGGGTGCACGCAGGCCGGGCGCTGACTGGGGACTGGGCTCAGGAGCCCTCCGCGGTCTGGGCTCTTCCTCCTGGTGGGCCGCTGCGGGGTGATGCTGCAGCCTTCATTTCAGACAGAGTTAGCGGGGCTTAGCGGGGTTTGGGTGTCCCTGCTCTGCCTGCTGTCACTGACTCCGTGTGACGGCCTTCCAGGTTCTGAAGAAGTCGCTGTGCATGGTCAAGTCCCAGTGGAAAGAGAAGCAGGACTACGCCTTCGCCTGCGAGCAGATGAAGTCCATCCGGCAGGACCTGACGGTGAGGGCTGGGCTGGGTGACCGGGGCTGGCGGTGGGGGTGGGATTGGAGTTTGGGGGAGGGGGGTGTGTCCCGCCCTGCTCTGGCCTGACTCCTCTCCTTGCTGCCCCAGGTGCAAGGCGTGCGCACTGAGTTCACGGTGGAGGTGTACGAGACGCACGCCCGCATCGCCTTGGAGAAGGTGAGTGGGCTCCTCCTGGGCTCCTGGGCTCCTCCTGGGCTGGCTCCCCAGCCTCACTCTGCCCCTCCTCCCTGCCTGCCCTCCCCCGCCAGGGTGACCACGAGGAGTTCAACCAGTGCCAGACGCAGCTCAAGTCGCTGTACGCGGAGAGCCTGCCCGGCAACGTGGGTGAGTTCACCGCCTACCGCATCCTCTACTACATCTTCACCAACAACTCGGGCGACATCACCACGGAGCTGGCCTACCTGACGCGGGAGCTGAAGACGGACCCCTGCGTGGCCCATGCCCTGGCCCTGAGGGCAGCCTGGGCTCTGGGCAACTACCACCGCTTCTTCCGGCTCTACGGCCACGCGCCCTGTATGTCTGGCTACCTCATAGACAAGTTTGTGGACCGGGAGCGCAAAGCCGCCCTCAAGGCCATGATCAAAACGTATGTTCAGCTGAGGTCCCCCGTGACCCCCCTCTTCCCCCTCCACCCCTGGCGAGCAGGCCTCTAGCTCGTCCCGTCTTTCCTGGCCCCTCTCCCTTTCTCGTCCCTCCCCCTTTCTCGTCCTCTCCTGCTGTCCCTCCTCCCCTTTGCTCAGCCCTCCCTCTGGCCTCTTCCGCCATTCTTTCTTTCTTTCTTTCTTTGGTTCCGGGGTCCCTCCACCCCCTGCCAATCGTCCTTCCACTCACATCACCTGGGACCCTGGCTGCTCTGCTCGGGGCTCCCTGCCTTCGAGGCCTCGGCCTGCCTCTCTCTCTGGCTCTCCGGCCGCGGCCCTTGCTCTAGAGACAAACGAGAAAACAGCGCTGCTCTGGCAGCTTCTGGTCTGACGGGCCAGGGCCCCATTCCTACCTGAGCCTCTGAGGGGCCACGTGTTAGGGAAGCAGGCGAGATGCCAGGCGGGCGGGGCCTGTGCCCACACACTGTGCCCGCCGCGTGCTCCATCCAGAGTGCGGGCATGTGTGCTTAGGGCAGGGAGCCTTCCCGGGTCAGGGAGCTTCCTTTTGTTGTCACAGTTATCACAGCCGGGGCTGCTCCTGGCCTGTGGTGGGTAGAGACCGGGGCTGCTGCTGACCAGCCCACAGCGCCCCACAGTGTGCATGGCGCCCCACAGCACTAAGGGGGCCCGCTGCCAGCCTCTGAGGGTGAGAGCCTCTGCTCGGGTCGGGTATGAGGCCTTGAACACCAACCATGTCTGTTAGCTTTCCCACGTGGATGGTTTGGAGCCTGGGAAAAGATGGTCGAACTGAAGGATAGGGACACTCTAGGGCCACAGAAACAGAGGGGACGAGGGCAGAAATGTGGGGTGAGGATGCACAGGAGCGGCTAACAGACCAGCACCCTTTGCAGCCCGCCAGGCCCCTGTGGGAGCTCCCAAGTTTCCTCCAGCTCAGGTAGCTGGGCTGGCGACTCTTCCCTGTTAGTGTGTGTGCTCGGCCTCGGGAGGACAGATGGCTGGTGCCTGTGGGAGTGCCTGGCCTGGCACTGGTGCCGCCTTTCCTTGGCAGACACGTCCCTGCAGGTGGCCAGGCTCCTGTGGGGGGCAGCAGGCTCCTGGCTCCATGGACAGCCAGGCTGGGGCCAGTGGGCTTGGGGCAGGGCCGGCTCTGAGTACATTCAGCCAGCGGCTTCCTTTCCTGGGTGACACGCAGTGGCTGTGCCCTGGCCCTGCAGTGCCCGCCTGGGGTTGTTTGTGAGGGTAGATGACTCAGCCTGCAGGCGAGGGTTCGCTCAGGCACTGAGCACTGAGGGCAGCTGCTTCTGGCACGGGCCCAGCGCTCTCGTTGCCAACCAGAATTTCCTGTGTGGGAAGTGTAGGAAGTGCTGGCTGACTCCTGTGCCCAGGGCACCCCTGAGGCGCTCAGACCAGGGTTGGGGTCCTGTGAGGGCCAGGCCCCCAGAGTAGCGGTCAGCCCTCCCGTCCTGTGCCTGTCCCCATGGGCCATCTGCCTGGCCCCTGCCCTTGGCCACGGTGGCCCTCTCCTGAGGGACTGCTCAGGCCAGGGAGCAGTGGAGGAGCCGGTGCGGCCCTTCCCCCCCTCCTTCCGGGCCTCCCGACAGGTAAGTGAGGGCAAAGGGGCACAGCTGGGGTTGGGCTGCCAGCCCAGTCTGAGGGCCCCCAAGCTCCAGAGCGGGCGGTGGGGTGAGGGCCGGGGACCAGAGGTTACATTTCCTAATGTGCGGAGGGAACTCAGGGTGTCGGAAGGGGGGCACCCACTCCCTGTCCGTGGGGCCCCTGCCCGCTGCCCGCCTCATCACCTTCTCCTCTTGTTTCCGTAGCTTCCGCCCTGCGCTGCCCGTCTCCTACCTGCAGGCCGAGCTGGCCTTCGAGGGCGAGGCCGCCTGCCGGGCCTTCCTAGAGCCCCTGGGCCTGGCCTACACGGGCCCGGACAACGCCAGCATCGACTGCCGCCTCAGCCTGGCGCAGCTGTCCGCCTTCTGAGCACCGCGCCGGGGGTGGGCGGGGCCGCGGCCCACGCCCCCTCTGCGGATCTTGTTTTTGAGCCATGGACTTGGGTTGTAAATTAATCGTGGGGAGAGAGCTCCAGGAAGAGCCGCCCTCCCTGCCCCGTTTTCCTACCGGGGAGTCTGTACAGAGATTTTTTCTACGTTTTTATTTTTGCCTCAGAGGGACGGGACGGGGAGGAGGGCGGGCAGTCGAGGGTTGGGGGCGTGGTCTGTCCACCTTGCACTCTACTAATGCTGTCTCAGTGTTTTCTCTCTCTCTCTCTCGAGCTCGTACTCCGGTACCAACTCGGCACCCTGGCCCATCTCATGCCAGGGGCCAGCAGAAGACGACCGGCCGCTCCGCCGTGCCCGCTGCGGCGGGGGCACCCGCACGCCGCCCGCCGCCCGTCCGCCTACCTCACCAGAGACTCTTGTTGCCCAGCCCTCCGGGGCCTCCGTGCTCGGGGCGCGGGGAGCCGCAGAGACTGTGTCATGCCCTCGGCTCCCGCCCCAGAAACGCCACCGCCACACCAGGCCACCAGCAGATCCGCGTTGCCACCCGAACCGAAGACTCCGGAGGCCATCGCGGGACCTCACCGGCCGGGCCGCCTCGTCTGCAGTGTATTAAGTTGTCTCGTGTCCCCTCCTCCCGCCACCCCAGTGTTTCTTCTAGTTTTTTCCCCCCTTCCCTCCCTCTTCCCCCTCCTGCCCCCTCCTCCCTCGGTTCAGCACAGGTAAACGGTTCCCCTCCCCGCCTTCATGGATCACCAGCTCACGTCACATTTCCTTCTCGTTTCTTTTTGTGTGTTTATTTAAGTTATTTTCCCTCCTTCCTCCCTTTTCTTTTCCCCTCCCTCCCTCTTCTGCCATGTAATTGGAGGTTGTGCAATGAGTTTGCAAACAGCTGGACTGTCAGGCTGCTTTTTTTCCAGATGTTCCTTCTCTGCCTCCCCTCCTTTCCCCCTTTCTTTCCTTCATTCTTCCTTTGGATCACTGAGCACGTTTGGAACCCTGAGAGAAACCACAATTAAAGAGAGAGAGCGAGCGTGTGCTTTGTCCTTCCTGCCTGGACTGGATCTCCTCTGTGTTTGGCACTGAGATCCGACTTGTCTGCCCGAGGCCTGGGCTGTCACCCCAGGGGGATCTCCGCCAGGGGCTGGTAGGCGTCCCCTGCCCTCCCCATGCGGCACAGCCAGAGTTGTCTCAGGAGCTGGCTGCCCAGCTCCTGCCCCGGGCTGGGCCCAGGCACGGCGAGGTGGCCCTGAGAGCCCCGGGGGACCTTGGCCAGCGTGAGGTGCGGGTGCAGCCCCCCTGGGGGCTGGAGCACTCTGAGCCCTTCAGCCTCCAGCCTCTGGCCCAGCACGTGGGCCATGTTTTCCAGGGAAGGGGAGGGGGGTGCACAGAGCACATGGGGGCCCAGGAGCACCAGCTGCCCAAACGTCACTTGCGGAGGTGCCGGAAGTCCCGGATCGGAGAGGGCGTGTTTGAGCGCACTGATGGCAGCAGCTGTCTCCCCGGGGCCCCCCAGCCTCAGCAGGGCCAGCGTCAGGTGCAGGGCCTGTGGGGGCACCAGGAAAGCGGCGCACGAAGGCGCAGCTCGGACCAGCTCTTCCTGGGCCTTGGCCACCCCCGCCTGCAGCCCGGGCTCTGTCACCATGAGGGCCACAAAGTGCGTGGGGCGAGGCTGGCGAGGGGCTGTGGCCCTGGCCGCGGAGGCCTCTCCGCCAGCTTCGGGCCAGGCCTCAGTACCCCACTCCTCTTGACACCCCTCTTTTGTCTCGGAGGCGTCACCCAGGGGCTGCCCGGGGGCCGCCACGGTCCAGGCCTCTCTGGTCCTGGCTTTGGCCAGCTTCCGCGCCCTCTCCGGCCCCTTCGGTGGGGAAGCCGGGCTGCCGGCCCCGCCCAGCTCCTGGGCCTTCACCGAAGTCCCCGCCGGCACCAGGCTCCCGGCTTCTGCTTGGGGGCCGGTCCCAGGCGGCGGTCCGAGCCCTCCTGCTGGGGCACCAGAAGGGGGCGCAGCTGCGCAGTCCTGTGCTTCCCGGGTCCCAGGTGTGTTCTCCACCCCCTGCTCGTCCCCGCTGTCCAGCGCCTCTCCGGTTCCGGGCGCGTGCTCGTCCCCGTGCGCGTTTCCGGGCTCGAGCGCGTCCGTGCCATCCTGCCCTTCGTCCCCAAGGGCGTCCAGCGCGTCCAGGATGGTGGGCCCGCGGCCCGCGGCCGAGCCGGAGCCGAAGACGTGGTCGGTGCGCGAGTCGCGGTCCCACACGATGCGGCCGCGGAAGCGGAAGTAGCGGACGCGGTGCTGCGGGACGGCCAGCGCGCCGGGCCCGAGCGCCGCCAGCGGCTCGTCCCAGCAGAAGGCGCCGAAGGGCTCCTCCAGCACGCCCAGGAAGCGGTCGGCGTAGCCCACCGCGAAGTCGGCGGGGTCCAGGCGCGGGTCCCAGCGGATGCGCTGGATGACGGCCGCGGCGGTGCGCAGGGGCGGCTTTTTGGTCCCGGCCCCGGCCCCGGCCTCGGCCTCGGCCCCGCCTCTAGGCTGCGCGGGCGTCGGAGCCCCGGGGTGGGGCTGGCGGCAGCGGGCGCCGAAGCGGCAGCGGCCCTCCAGGAAGAAGCGGCAGGCGGGCGGCGGCGGCGGGGTCTCCGCGGCGGGAGGCTCCGGGGTCGATGCGGGCTCTCCGGCCGCCGCCATCGGAACCCGGGCGGTGGCCCGACTGTGTCGTCAGCGGCGGTGACTCCGGCCGCGCCCCGATCCGGGAAGCACGCAGGGACTCTGACTCAGGCCCGCGTGGGGCCGCCCCGCCGGGTCACCGGGGAGTCTGTCCCGCCCCCTCGGCGGCTGGCGAGTGTGGCCCCGCCCCCGCCCCAACCTGTCACCGGCGCAGCACCTCCCGCCCGGCCCCCGGCGAGCTGGCCCGGCCCGTTCCCGGGGAGTGGTTAGCTGCACGCCCCGCCTCCAATCCCTTAGAGAGCTCGACCCGCCCCGTCTAACGGGGCACGTGCCGCCCCGCCTCCCGGCTCCTGGCGCCAGCTCCCGCCCCGCCCCGCCCCGCCCCGGGACCTACCGGTGCCGCTCGCCCTCCAGTCGGTCCCGCCCTCCGCGGGCGCAGGCACCACCGGCGTCTGCAAGACCAAACCCAGCTTCGTAGCTCGGGTTTGACGCCGCTGCCGTCCTCGCACTGGAGCCCACACACCCTGGGAGGACAGGGGCCTCCTCCAGGGACCGCGCGGTTTTCCCGGCCTTTTCCCCCCCGCGGCTCCCGGGCAGGGTCCCCGCAGCTGGAGCGGGTCAGGCCGCCCTGATCCCGCGGCAACAGGACTAATGAATGGGCCTGGGGGCGCGGCCACGTGGGGACCCCGCCCCCCAGCTGTCCTAACGGGGCCACCCCAATGTGACCGGTCCCCTCTCTGGGTCGAGAGCCGCAGGGGACACCCCTGATTCTCACCGGGACCCCATCCTCCCCTCTTCTCCCTGCACAGAGAAGAGATGGAAGCGGGCGCTGGCCTTAGCGGTTTATGTATAAAGAAGTGGGGTGCGGGGAGAAAGGGGGCAGGGAGCCTACAGGCCAATGACGTCGTCCAGCTCCAGGTCCGCGCTGGGGCGGCCGCGGGCCCCGGGGAGCTGCTGCTGCGCCCCGGAGCCGAGGTCCGCGTCGGCGCCGGGCTTGGCGGCGGCGGCCCCGGGGCGCCCCGCGTCCATGACGCCCAGCACGGCGTCCAGCATGGAGGGCCCGAGGTCCAGGTGGAAGGACAGCAGCGGGTCGGCGGGCGCGGGCGCGCGCAGGGCGGGAGGCGGCGGCTGGGGCGCGGCGGGCGGCGGCGCGGGACGCGGGACCCCCGCGGGCGGCGCGCGGGGCTCGGGGGGCGGCCCCCCGCCGTGGCGGCTCAGGAACGAGGTGTCCCCGAAGGCGTCGCCGCCGCGCCCCACGTGCAGCGTGTGTCGGAAGTCGCCGAGCGGCGCGGAGATGGACAGGGCGCCGCGCTCCGGCCGCTTTCTGGGCTGCGTGGGGCCCAGCTGCTTCAGCACCGGCATCTGCGGGGGAGGAACAGGGGAGGGGGGGGTCAGCGGGGCCACCCTGATAGGAGCCGCACCCCCAGACCCAGGTCTATAGCCAGCCGCCCCCAGGACGCCTTCCGCAGAGACTGGGTGATGGTGCAGGGATTGCACCCATTTTACAGGTGGGGAAACTGAGGCTCTGAGAGGCCCGAGGTAACAGCTACTCGAGTCCCATCTCACTCAGCTCTGGGTCTGCCTGTGACCACTATGAAGTGCCAAAACCGACTTGGCTCAGAGGATAGAGCGTCAGCCTGCGGACTGAAGGGTCCCAGGTTCGATTCCCCAGTGGGAAGTGTGCAGGAGGCAGCTGATTGATGATTCTCTCTCAATGTTTCTAACTTTGTCCCTCTCCCTTCCTCTCCCTGGGGCCCACACACTTCCAGAGGGAAGCATTTGGGGGGAGGGGGGAATGCTGACCTGTTTTACTTATTTTTAAAATGTCTGGATTATATTTGTGTTTATACCCACCCAGTCGCAAAATACAAGTTCTTCTCTAAGGAAAGGGCCTGGCCTGAAGATGCTAACCAGGAATTCTAACATATTTTTTTCTTTTAATATATATTTTGTTGATTTTAAAAATATATATATTGAGAGAGATGATTCTCTCTCAATGTTTCTAACTTTGTCCCTCTCCCTTCCTTCCTCTCAGAGGATAGAGCGTCAGCCTGCGGACTGAAGGGTCCCAGGTTCGATTCCCCAGTGGGAAGTGTGCAGGAGGCAGCTGATTGATGATTCTCTCTCAATGTTTCTAACTTCGTCCCTCTCCCTTCCTCTCTGTAAAAACTATATATATATATAAAATGTATTTTATTGATTTCTTAAAGAGAGGGAGGAGAGAGCTAGAAACATCGATGAGAGAGAAACATCCACCAGCTGCCTCCTGCACGCCCCCCACTGGGGATGTGCCCCGGCCACCAAGGTATGTGCCCTTGACTAGAATCGAACCTGGGACCCTTCAGTCTGCAGGCCAATGCTCTATCCACTGAGCCAAACCGGTTTTGGCTAATATATATATATATATTTTAAGAACAAACATGGGGCTCTCCAGAGGCGGGGCCAGGCAGCTAACCACTCGCTGCCGGAGGCCAGGCAATGAGCCACCCTCGGGAGGAGGGGAAGTGCTCCCCAAACTTGACAAAAACCCCAGCTCCTCACACATGTGGGTCCGTGAACCCAGGGCTGCCTCGGGCACAGAGCCTGGGGCCCACACACTTCCAGAGGGAGGCAGTTGGGGAGAGGGTGGGATGCTGACCTGTTTTATTTATTTTTAAATGTCTGGATTATATTTGTGTTTCTACCCACCCAGTTGCAAAATACAAGTTCTTCTCTAAGGAAAGGGCCTGGCCTGAAGATGCTAACCAGGAATTCTAATATTTTTTTTTCCTTTTAATATATATTTTGTTGATTTAAAAAATATATATATTTAATTGATCTTTGTAGAGAGGAAGGGAGAGAGATAGAGAGCTAGAAACATCGATGAGAGAGAGTCATCGATCTTGCACACCCCCTACTGGGGATAAGCCCACAATCAAGGTACATGCCCTTGACCGGAATCGAACCTGGGACCCTTCAGTCCCCAAGCCGACGCTCTATCCATTGAGCCAAACCGTTTTCAGCTATTTGTTTATTTTTTAAAGAGAGGGAGAGGGAGAGTGAGAAACATCGATGAGAGAGAATCATCGATCAGCTACCTCCTGCACAATCCCCACGGGGGATGTGCCCACAGCTAAGGTACATGCCCTTGACCAGGAATCGAACCTGGGACCCTTCAGTCCACAGGCCGAAGCTCTATCCACTAACTAAGCCAAACCAGTGAGGGTGAATTCTAATCTTTTTAAGGTGGGCCTGGGGCTCTGCATCCAGGCACAGCGTGTCCTCCTGAGAATTAGATTTTGAAAGAGACCGTATTATGTCTCGGTTTCTGTAACAGGAGGGTGATAAACACTTTTCTCGGCGTTACACTGGCCAGAGGGCTCGCATCGGGGGCGGGCAGCGCACACGCCAGAAGCGGGGTGTCCGCTGGCCACGTGGACTCTCGGGGCTCATGTTACAGGGAAGTGCCTGCCAACCTTTGCCCACATCCTGCAGCAGCCGGCTGCTTTTCGGAATCCTCTGGGAGGGCCTCCGGTGACCTTGGCCTTGGTGCTAACCGTCGGTTATGAGGTTATGACGGAGGCCCTGTTTGAATGAGGCCCCGCCCTCTGCCAGCTGCAGGTCTGGCACTCTCTCCGCTTCCTCTCCGTAAAAGGGATACAACCTCACCAGCTCCCTCCCAGGGCACAAGGAAAAACCTCCAAGAATACGACATGGAAAACTGTATTAGTAAGCGAGCTCATGCTGGGGGAGGTGGGGTGGGGTGGGGGGTAAGGTACGTGTCCCCAGCAACCACGGAGGAACAAGACGTAAAGGTCTGCCGAAACCGGTGTGGCTCAGTGGATAGAGCGTCGGCCTGCAGACTGAAGGGTCCCAGGTTCCATTCTGGTCAAGGGCATGGACCTTGGTTGCGGGCACATCCCCGGTGGGAGGTGTGCAAGAGGCAGCTGATCAATGATTTTCTCTCATCGATGTTTCTAACTCTCTATCCCTCTCTCTTCCTCTCTGTAAAAAAATCAATAAAATATATATTTTAAAAAAATAAATAAAGATCAAACCCTCTGAGGAAGGCAAAAGAAGCCAGCATTGTTCTTTCAGCAGCGAGCATCCTGGGAAAGACCAGCGGTCAGCTGGAGGAACAGTAAGGCCGGAAGAGCCAAAAATTGTGGGAGATGGACATGCGTGAGAACTGCCCTCCACCACACACCACACACACACACACACACACACACACGCACATTCTACATTCATTTCTCCGGGAGAACCAGTCTTGATTCGCCACCTCAGCTGTGTTTCTCCGACTTCCCTGACCTCCATCGAGATGAATAAACATTTTCATTGCAACCTGTGCAAACATTCACCCCCGCCTGCCCCTCTGTCGCCTGCGTAAGTGGAAAAAAGTACAAAACAAGACTAACTGTTAAAACACGGTAAGCACTGGGATGTTTTCAATTCTGACCTTTAAAAAAAAAAAAAATGCTGACCTCCGCTCACGAAGGAATCGCAATTCACCGTTTAAGAGACAAAATCCCTGCCCTGGCCAGGTGGCCCAGTGGTTTGGAGCATCATCCTGTACACCAAGAGGTGGCGGGTTCGATTCCCAGGTGCGGCATACCTAGGTTGTGGGTTCCATCCCCAGTCGGGGTGCATTCGAAGCCACAGGTATTTCTCCCTCTTGGTCTGTCTCTCTACCTCTCTCTAAAATCCATGTTTAGCCCTAACCGGTTTGGCCCAATGGATAGAGTGTCGGCCAGTGGATTCAAGGGTTCCAGCTTTGATTCCGGTCAAGGGCACGTACCTTGGTTGCTGGCATATCCCTGGGGGGGCAGGAGGGGAAGAAGAGCGGGAGGCAGCTGATAGATGTTTCTCTCTCTTTGATGTTTTGATGTGTTTATTTTATTGATTTTTTACAGAGAGGGAGAGGCATAGAGAGTTAGAAACATCGATCAGCTGCCTCCTGCACACCCCCTACTGGGGATGTGCCTGCAAACAAGGTACATGCCCTTGACTGGAATAGAACCTGGGACCTTTCAGGCCGACGCTCTTATCCACTGAGTCAAACCGGCTTTGGCTCTTCGATGTTTTTAACTCTCTATCCCTCTCCCGTCCTCTCTGTAAAATAAATAAATAAATAAATAAATAAATAAATAAATACAATATATTAATATATATTAAAACCAATTTTTAGAAATCCCCTCTCTCAGTGCCCATTATTACTCAGAAAGCCAACTGCCCTGGTTCGGATCCGCCTGTGCCTTTTGCTGTGCGGCTTCGGGCCAGCGACCGAACCCCTCTGACTTCACTTCCTCACCTTGAAAATGGGGGTGATACTCACGTCATCCATCTCAGAGTCTCTGCAAGGACAGGCGGGATGTGGGCCATGAACATAGAGCCCAGTGCCCGGCACACGAAGAATGCTCAACATGTGCTCAGGGCGGCCCTCCTCGGGCCACCTGCCCTGCCCCAGACCAGGAAGCAGACAGGCCTGGGAGAGGGTGTGTGACTCACCGAGACAGCCCAGCCGGCTCTGCGGGACGCCAGAGTCCAGAGTTCCCGCCTGGGCTGTCTCCAGCCCCCGGCTCCCATGCCTCCCCCGGGCAGCTCACTCACGGCCACTGCTTCTGCCTGCCTGGCCCAGGCTGGCCCCTCACCCCGCCCTCCTGTGGTCCCATCACCACATTTCCCCCAAGGTCTTCCTTTCTGACCGCAATTTCCTGTCTGTGGGACCCTGAACCCACTTCCTCAACCCTAAACCTCCGCCGACTCAGTTGAAAGACAGCAGAATAAAAAAAAAAAAAAAAAGCAAACTGAAACCGTTTTTTGGCTCAGTGGATAGAGCACCAGCCTGGGGACTGAAGGGTCCCGGGTTCGATTCCGGTCAAGGGCATGTACCTCGGTTGCAGGCACATCCACGGGGGGAGGGGGGGAGGGTGTGTGCAGAAGGCAGCTGATCGACGCTTCTCTCTCATCGATGTTTCTGGCTCTCTATCCCTCTCCCTTCCTCTCTGTGAAAAATCAATAATATATATATATATATATATATATATATATATATATATATATATATATATTTTTTTTTTTTTTTTTTTTTTTAAAGGACGGAGCAGCCGGGACCGGTTTGGCTCAATGGATAGAGCGTCGGCCTGCGGACTGAAAGGTCCCGGGTTCGATTCCGGTCGGGGGCATGTGCCTTGGTTGTGGGCACATCCCCAGTGGGGGGTGTGCAGGAGGCAGCTGATCGATGATTCTCTCTCATCGATGTTTCTAACTCTCTATCCCTCTCTCTTCCTCTCTGTGAAAAATCAATAAAATATATTTTAAAAAAATTAAGCAGAATGCCCGGGTGCAAGGGGTGGTTGGTCGCAAGGTACTCTCGCGATGCCAACCCTGTCTTTCCCAAGCCCTTGTTCTGGGCCCGGAGGGAAGTCCTGTAACCCTCCCACCAACCCACCCAGGGGCAGGCCGCTGTCATCCTGTCTGCTTTACAGCCGTGCTGGCCGAGGCTCAGAGAGGGGGTTGGATGGCCCAGGGCCACACAGCAGCGACGCCTGCTGAGGGCGGGCTGGGTTTGGGTGTCAGCAGGCGGACTGCAGAGTCTAAGGGCGACACAGAGATTGCCCACAGCCCCCCTCCCTGCCCCCCTGGGCTGGGGCGGGCTGCCGGCTTCCCCGTGGAAAAAATGATGTCTGGTTTGCTAGGAAGGCCAGGGATTTCCTACACCCTCCGCCATGACTGTTTGTTCCCTTCTTTTTCCTTTTTCCTCTTCCATTCCAGGTGAGAACCATCCCAGAAACAGCTTTTATGGGTGTGTGTGTGTGTGTGTTTTTCTAATCCTCACCAGAAGCTATTTTTTCTCCATTGCTTTTTAATTTTTAGAGAGAGTGGGAGGGAAGCGGAGGAGAGACACAGAAAAACATCGATGTGAGAGGAGAGACACACATCGACCGGCTGCCTCCCACCTGCGCCCTGACCAGGGCCCGGCATCAAGTCTGCCACCAAGGAGGTGCGTGCCCTTGATTTAGAATCAAACCCGGGACCCTTCCGATCAACCATCCACGGGCAGGCGCTCTATCCACTGAGCCACACCGGCCAGGGCTGTGTCTGGGTTTTCAACGCCACCTCTCCTCCTCCTCCTCCTCCCAGCTCTGCAACCTCGGGGTTCAATCCCTCCACCTCTCCGAGCCTCCTGTCCGCTTTCCTTAAAATATTTTTAATTGATTGATTGGAGAGAGGAAGAGGAAGGGTGAGATTCGCTGTTGCGTGGGGGTGTGGTTGATGCTGGTATGGGTCTCACCGGAGATCCAGCTGCAATGAGCTTCGGGCCCCTCTGACACCCGCCCTCCAGCCAAGTTCTGCGCTCCATGCAATGGAGTTAGGACCCTAAAGAGTCTGTCCCGCCTAAACCGGTGTGGCTCCGTGGATGGAGCGTGGGCCTGCGGACTCAAGGGTCCCAGGTTCGATTCCGGTCAAGGGCATATACCTTGATTGCGGGCACATCCCCAGTGGGGGGTGCGCACGAGGCAGCTGGTCGATGTTTCTCTCTCATCGATGTTTCTGACTATCCCTCTCCCTTCCTCTCTGTAAAAAATCAATAAAATATATAAAAGATGAAAACAAAAAATAAAAATAAATCACTTACTAGTAACTAGTGTGTGCCTCCGTTTTCTCATGTATAAATGGGGTTTCTGGGACTCTTTTCCTAGGTTGTGGTGGGAGAGAATCCATACAAATATAATGTGTCCTGCCCTAACCGGTTTGGCTCAGTGGGTAGAGCATCGGCCTGCAGACTGAGGGGTCCCTGGTTCGATTCCCGTCAAGGGCATGGACCTTGGTTGCAGCCACATCCCCAGTAGGGGCCATGCAAGAGACAGCTGATTGATGATTCTCTCTCATCGAAGTTTCTAACTCTCTGTCCCTCTCCCTTCCTCTCTGTAAAAAAAAAAAAAAAAAAAAAAAAAAAAAAAAAAAAAAAAAATCAATAAAACATATTAAAAAAAAAAAAAAAAAGGAAAGAAAGTCTGACCCTCCTGGGCCCAGGCTCCCACAGAGGGGCCCTTGTTTGGGGCAAAAGGGGGCGCGGCCGGAGTGGGGGAAGCCAGGCTGCGACCCGCCCGCGCGCCCCTCCCCTCCCCGCCCTGCGCCCCAGCTGCGGAGGCCGGGGGGAGGGGGGAGAGGGGGAGACGGGACAAGAGGGAGGGGGAGCACAGCTGGCTCCCCTCCCCTGGGTCCCCCTCCCACCCCCCACTCCCCTCCAACGGGACGGAAACCACCACCCGCCCCGGATCAGGATCCGGCCCGACTGGTTCCCAGAGGGGTAGACCCGGGGCGCGGGGCCACGTGGCGGGGCCCGGACGCTCCGCCGCCGCCGTCCCTCCCCGGTTCTGATCCGGGGACCCCGGGACCCCCGGCCCCCCGCTTACCTCGCGGTCCCCGCCCGGCGGGTCCGGCGCGCTCGGGCTGCGCTCAGGCTGGGGCGCCCCGTCCGCCCGGGGTTCGGAGCCCGCCTTGGCCTCTGGGTCCCGGGCCCGCGCCTTCCTCCTTCTCCTCCTCCTCCTCCTTCCTCCTCTGGGCCGGGCCGGGCCTCACCTGCCGGAGGGAGTGTCAGGCGGGACCTGGAGGGCGGGGGGGTGGGGGGGGGTGTCCGGTCCTGATCCCCCCGGGGCCACCTCCGCGGGCCCCAGGTCCAGGGGTCCCGGCTCCCGCGCGCCCCCCTCCGCCCGGGGTCCGGGGTGCCAGGCCCCCCCTCCCCCATGTCCCCAGGGCTCCCCGGCCCCGCTCACCTGCCCCGGCGGAGGCTCAGCCCCTCGCGGGGGCCATCACGGAGCCCACACCGCGGAGCCTCCGGCCACCCAGCCCCGCTGCGTCCGCCGGGGCGCACACACAGGGTTAAGCGCAGGCCCCGCCCCGCCTTCCTGCCCCCTCCCCTTTCCCCCAAAAAGTTTGCCTCCGGGATCTGAAGGTCCGGAGAGCGGCGGCGGGACGCCCAGGCCCCGCGGGGCTGAGTGTGGGGGCGGCCGGGGCGGGCCGGGTGTGCGCGGAGGACACGCCGCCTGCCGAGGGGCGAGGGGGTGGGGAGGTGGGGATGCCCCAGCCCGGTCCCTCCTCTCCCCTCCCCCTGCGCAGCCTGGAATTTCCTGAAACCCGGGAAGTCTGGCTGTTGGGCCAGTAATTTCTTCCAGATTGCAGCTGAGAGAGAGAGAGAGAGAGAGAGAGAGAGAGAGAGAGAGAGAGAGAGAGAGAGACATCCAGCACTAAGCTGTCCGCCACCATAGACAGGCCCCCTGTCAGCCAGCGGCCTGCGGGGACAGCTGGCCGCAGAGGGAGGGTCGGAGCTGGGCGTGAGGACCAGCCCTGACCTGGAGGCCCACAGGGGCCCAGCGGGGAGGCCAGCTCAGTGGAAAGGGAGGAAGGGGCAGGGGGAGAGGGAGGCTGGGGCTGGGGGAGGCCGGCTCAGTGAAAAGGGAGGTAGGGGCAGGTGGAGGCCGGGACTGGGGGAGGCCAGCTCAGGGGGAGAGGAAGGCAGGGGCAGAGGGAGGCTGGGTCTCGTGTGAGCTGAAGCTGAGGCTGGGGCTGGGAGGCTTGGGAAGAGAGAGGTCGGGTCAGTTGAAGGACAGCACGGGGTACAGCTGAGCCCTTCTGGAAGGCCGATGAAGACGGGAGGGGGAAGAGCCTGGTTCGCCTGGAGAGATCGGCTCCAGAGCCACGGAGACTCTGTCCAGGAGACGGTGGGGCAGGCCAGGGCAGGGGGTGCCGCGGGAATGGGGTTCGGGCGGCCAGACCCAGGTGGTGGGAGGTTCCCTCGGGCTCTGTGTGGGGATATGTCTTTATGGGTATTATTGTTACTACCAGCGGCCCGGTGCATGGATTCGTGCACATCAAAAGGAAAATAATTAGAATAAATATTTTTATATCGCTACTCGCCCTTCCTCTACAATAGAAGTGTCAGAGGCGAAAGAAAATTAGTAAAATGTACACGGAAATAGTATATAAATTGATCAAAGCCGGCTTCTTTCCGCTTCAGAGGTATGTTGTGCCAACAGTTGTTGGCCTTCAAGACACATTCTGTTGACAGCGCTGCTTTCTTTCAACAAAAAACAACCGAATTCACGATGGACAATGACAGATTGAAACACACGAGTGTGATTGGCGCCAGTGAGAGGTTTATATGTATTGTGCATGCATGAGTCAACGTTTATTTTTAAAAAATGTTACTGCATATCATATGTACTGGCTGGTTTGTCAGTTGGATGGTCAGACAGATGGTCAGTCACTTAGCCTTTTAGATATATAGACTAGAGGCCCGGTGCATGGATTTTCATGCACTGGAAGGGGGTCCCTCAGCCTGGCCTGCCCCTTCTCACAGTCTGGGAGCCTGGGAGCCCTCACAGGTAGAAGGCGACCTGGCGATCAGGGGAAGTGGACGCCCCCATCACACCTCTGCTGCTGCCACTGCCGGCAGCACAAGCCTCAGGAGGCCCTGGGTACCTGAGCCTTCGGGCGGCCCTGGGCAGCTGGGAGGTTGAGGGGACTCTGAAGGCAGATGCATGCCTGCCATCCTGGCAGGGCTGAGGGGACTGGGCGACACCATCTTGTGGCTGTGGGCACTTCCATCTTTTTTTTAAATTAATTTATTTTTTAAAATATATTTTATTGATTTTTTACAGAGAGGAAGGGAGAGGGACAGAGAGCCAGAAACATCGATGAGAGAGAAACATCAATCAGCTGCCTCCTGTACACCCCCCACTGGGGATGTGCATGCAACCCAGGTACATGCCCCTGCCTGGAATTGAACCTGGGACCTCTCAGTCTGCAGGCCGATGCTTTATCCATTGAGCCAAACCAGCTTCGGCGGCACTTCCATCTTTGATGGTGTGGCAGTCAATTGGCATATTCCCTCCTTATTGGCTGTGGGTGCCACCATATTTGCAATGGTGTGAGGTTCAATTAGCATATTTCCTCTTTATTAGATGGGATTATTATTATTTATTTATTTAAAGATATATTTTATTGATTTTTTTTTTTTTTTTTTTACAGAGAGGAAGAGAGAGGGACAGAGAGTCAGAAACATCGATGAGAGAGAAACATCCATTAGCTGCCTCCTGTACACTCCCTGCTGGGGATATGTCTGCAACCAAGGTACATGCCGTTGACCAGAATCAAACTTGGGACCTTTCAATCCGCAGGCAGATGCTCTATCCACTGAGCCAAACTGGTTTCGGCATATTATTATTATTATAGAGAAAGGAAGGGGAAGAAAGAAAGAGAAACATCGATGTGAAGGATGGCTGCCTCCCCTAAGTGCCCCTACCAGGGATCGAACTTGTGAAGATAGAACCCGTGTCCTTTTGGTGTACAGGATGGTGCTCCAACCAACAGAGCCACCCTGTCCAGGACCCAGTCTGTTAACTTGTAGTCTCACCCAGTTGCCAGCATCCCAGACTGGGCCCAAGAGGAGTCCTTCTGGTGTAAACAGGGCAGAACTCACATTGTGGGACAACCTGGGCTGCTTCAGAGATTGTGATGCTGAGTGTGGGGCCCACATCGCAAGCTTCCGAATCCTCTCCCTGTTCAAGATTCTATGGATTGTGAGGGGAGTATAGGTCATTGTCAGCTACTGTCATCACCTAGTACTTTCCCTATACCCTCCTGCTCTGACTAAATCCTTTGCACTCCGAACCATTCTGGACATTGGCTACCAGCTACTCGACGCTACTTTGCGGCGGACACGTGCGTTGAATTAACTCAATTCCCCGTAATCACTAATAAACTGCAATGTCCTTTGAGAGGGGACATCTGAGTGATATGCTAGAATTCCGATGTCCCCTGAGAGGGGACAGCGGAGTGCAAAGGGTAAATATCTTACACTAGAGGCCTGATGCACAAAATTTGTGCAGGGTAGAGTCCCTAGGCCTGGCCTCCCCATTTCCTCCTTTCCTCACTCCCCACAGCTGCTGGCTTCCCACCAAGTTCTGTGCTGCCCCCTAGTGGTCAGCACACGTCATAGTGAGTGATCGAACTCCCGCTCTCCCAGTGGAACTCCCAAGCAGGCAATTTGCATATTAGCCTTTAATATATATAGACTACAGGCCCAGAGAACTGGCTGGTTTGATTCATGCACGGTGTGTGTGTGTGTGTGTGTGTGTGTGTGTGTGTGTGTGAGGTATGGTGTCCCTCAGTCCAGCCTTCACCCTCTCCAATCTGGGACCCCCTCAGTGGATGTTCAACTGCTGGTTTAGGCCCGAGGATCAGCTTAAATCTGCACTCAGACATTCCTCTCACAATCTGGGACTGCTGGCTCTCAACTACCAGCCTGCCTGCCTGCATGATTGCCCCTAACTGCTTCTGTCTGCCACCCTGATCACCCCGTAACCACTCCCCTGCCAGCCTGACTGACGTCTAACTGCCCCCAACTGCCCTCTCCTGCTGGCCATCTTGTGGTGGCCATCTTGTGACAACATGGAGGCAGCCATCTTGTGACCACATGGGGGCGGCCATCTTGTGTGAGGTCGTGACGGTCAATTTGCACATCTCCTCTTTATTATATAGGATTTGACTCCTGCATAGAGGCCATATAGAGGACCAAACACCAGGGCTCATCGAACGCAAAATTGCCATGGACTCTGACCATGGTGCTGAAACTAGCAACCACAGAGCAATCAGTCAGCACCACGGACAGCAGCCGCAGACCCCGCCCCCCTCGCCCCCTCCTGGGGATGGGTCTTGATGGTTGAATTAGGGAAGGTGACCCCCAAACCCCAATCAGAAAGAATATATGCTCCCCATACATTCATAGCAGCCTTATTTACAATAGCTAAGATTTGAAACAACCCATCATTAGATGAACGGATAAAAAGCTGTGGGTCATTTGCACCATGGAATACTACGCAGCTGTAAATAAGAGGGATGCCTTATGCTTTGGGGCAGCATGGGTGGGCCTGGAAAACACGATGCTAAGTGAAATAAGCCAGTCAGAGAAAGACAAGCATCACACGATCTCACTTACTTGTGGAATCGAATGAACAAAATGAAGTGACCAACACAACAAGACTCCAAGCAGAGAGGCAAGGAACAGACTGACCTACCTCGATGTGGGGGTTGGGGGATGAGAAGAGATAAACCAAAGAACTTATATACTTACATGCACAGCCCATGGACACAGCAATAGGGTGGTGGAGACCTGGAGGTGGGTGTCTGGGTGGATAGGGGCCTGGGAGGAGAGGGAGAAATAGGGAGAAAACAGGAGATATTTATAATACTTATTAACAATCTGTACTATAAAAGGGTAATATGCTAATTAGATTGGGCATCTTCTGGATATCCATCTGAATGGATGAGGGGTGGGGGTGGGGCTGAGGCAGAGATGGTTAGGGGTGATCAGGCCAGCAGGGGAGGGCAGTTAGGGGTGACCAGGCCAGCAGGGGAGGGCAGTGAGGGGTCCTCAAACTTTTTAAAGTGGGGGCCAGATCACGGTCCCTCAGAGAGCTGGAGGGCCGGACTATATGAACTACTAATTCCTACTGTAATACCTCGGCTGCGCTCACTGCCCAAAAAACCTGGTGGGCCGGATCAGACTCCTCTGCGGGCCGCATGTGGCCTGCGGGCCTTAGTTTGAAGACCCCTGAGCGATTAGACAGGCAGCCAGAGTGGTTAGGGGTGATCAGGCAGGCAAGCAGGTGAGTAGTTAGGAGCCAGTGGTCCCAGATTTCGAGAGGGATGTCCAACTGCCCGTTTAAGCCGGGATTGGGCCTAAACCAGCAGTCAGACATCCCCCGAGGTTTCCCATCTTGGTGAGGGTACGTGTCGGGATGAGGGACAACCCCTCCTGTGCACAAATTTTGTGCACTGGGCCTCTAGTAAAAAAAAATATTAAAAAGAAAAAAGAATTCTGGATGGTGTCTAGAAACAGGTCCGGAGTTGCCAGAGCCACCCAGAGAAGGAGCTGAATGTTGCAGGAGGCAGGAAAGCTCAACCCGCGGACGAGGGCCAGGGCGACCACAGAGCGCCGTCACCCAGAGAAGCCACTTCCTTATCTGCTCGCCACGCGGCCAGGCAGACAGGAAGCGAAAGTGGGAGCAGCGGGGGCTGGCTTGGCCGCAAGGCCGCAAGGTCGCCTCCCATGCATCGCTGTGAGTGTGGAGCACCCTCTTTACAAACATTGCATCACTCCTCCTCCCCCCGCCCCCCTCCCCGCCCCGATGGCAGGGAAATTTACAAATCACAGTGTTTACCACTGAAAAGCGTACTATTCTGTGCACCGAGAGTTCCCTTTTCTCCACATCCTCGCCGGCATGCGTTGGTGGGAGGGCTGACTGGGTGCAGCCGCTCTGGAAAACAGTAAGTATGGAATTTCCTAAAAAACAAAACAAAACAAAACAAAACAAAAGACACACACACCCACACCCAGAAAATTGTTGGATCCAGCCATTCCATTTCTGGGAATATATCCTATGAATCCTGGAACATCCATCTTGTGAAGGAAAAGAGCCACATGCTGACCTGACAAGCTCAGGGGAGGCCTGCGTGGCAGTCTTGCAAACGCAGAGACCTAAAGTCACCACAAAAGATGGTTTGAAAATTAAATATTTTAACTACACACAGGTTATAGTGGGCAGTCATGTCCTAGGCTGATATTTTCCCTGACAAAGATCAACTTAGATCTTCTTTTCTGAGCCCATTTGCCTTTTTGCCTCTAAGATAACACATCTGTGAGATGTCTGGCTAACTTGTAACTTCCCTTTTTCCGGAGCCCGTGGGGCACAACCAAATGTGGTGGGCGCCAGGACAGATGCCTCAATTTCCTTCGTTATCATGTTCATTGTTCCTGCACTCACCTGAGTACATGTCCATTATTTTACTTTTTATCCAATCCCAGGGATTTCCCACTGCTTTGCTTTCTCCCACCTCCTTACTCCATCACCAATGGATTTCATGTCACCCACCTATGTCCCTCCTTTGATTGCAATGTATAAATAGAAATGTAACCCGCCATTCTTCAGAGCATTACCTCAATCCATAGAGGTTCTGCTTCCAGGCATATGTCGTCAGTTTGGCTCAAATAAACTCACAAAAAAATTCTTTACAGGTTTCAATGTTTTTTTTTTTTTTTTTTTAACAATCTGAAGCATTATTTACAAAAGCCAGGATCTCGAAACAGCCCACATGCCCATCAGCAGATATGCCCTCACATCTCCTCCAGGATTTTCCGAACCGCAGCCTTGGCTTCTCTGCCATTTGTGTCGCCGGGTTCCGTGTCTCTAAGTGTGTTTTCAGGGGATTGTTCGCTGTCTTTTCGAGCTGCCTCACTACCTTGTTACCCGGGCTAGTATTGGATGTTACCTCTTCCCTGGGCATCCATCCCTGTGTGGGTTGGACTTCTCTAGCCCACGAACAGGAAGCTGTCTTTCTATTATGCTCCAGTAGGTGGCGCTGGATCACAATGTGAATTTTTTTTTTTTTTTTTTTTTTTTTTTTTTTTTTTAGCTTAGAGAGCTAGCTGCGCTGTCTTGCGCGGGTGGAGGTGAATCCCTCCAGGTTCCTTGCTGTTTTAGGCTGGAGAACGGTGGCCTTTGCCCTCTGCCCCGGTGCCCCCTGTGTGCCTTTGTGTAGCCTTTGCCCAGAGTGTACCCTTTGCCCCGGGAGAGATGTGATTCTGCAGAATTAGCTGTGGGCGCGTGTCCTTGGGCTCCGAGTGCCTGGGACCCACAGCCCACGTGGAGGGCGAAGGGAGGTGACCTCAGGGAGGCTGACAGGCGGTGGCCAGGCTTTGAGGCTTCTTTTCCCCCCTGAGTTGCCACAGTCGCTCTCTCCTGCTGTGCTCCTGTCCAAGTCTCTGGGCTGGCTGTAGTGATTGCTGCTGTCTCTCTGTTCCCCCAGGCGGAAGGGGTGTCAGCAACAACAGATTCCCCTTCATCCTCCCCTCCTCGGCTGCGTTTATGGCCGGCTCCCATCCCCCTTTTGATCCACTTGCCCACCTTTATTATTTTATTAAACATATTTTTTATTGACTTCAGAGAGGAAGGGAGAGGGAGAGAGAAAGGGAGATAGAAGCATCAATGAGAGAGAATCATTGACTGGCTGCCTCCTGCACGCCCCCTGCTGGGGATGGAGCCCGCAATCTGGGCATGTGCTCTTGATGGGATTTGAACCCTGAACCCTTCAGTCCACAAGTCAAAGCTCTATGGCATTGAAACAAACCGGCTAGACTCCCACCTTTATTTTTTCAATTAAAAAATATTTTTATTGATTTTAAGAGAGGAAGGGGGGGGAGAGAGAGAGAGAGAAAGAGAGACAGAGAGAGAGAGACAGAGAGAGAGAGAGACAGAGAGAGAGAGAGACAGAGAGAGAGAGAGAGAGACCCGAAACCAGTTTGGCTCAATAGATAGAGCGTTGGCTTGGGGACTGAAAGGTCTCGGGTTCGATTCCGGTCAAGGGCATGTACTTTGGTTGCGGGCATATCCCCAGTAGGGGGTGTGCAAGAGGCAGCTGATCGATGACTCTCTCTCTTCGATGTTTCTATCTCTCTCCCTTCCTCTCTATACAAAATCAATAAAATATATTTTAAAAAAAAAAGAAAGAAAGAGAGAAACATCTATGATGAGAGAGACTCATTGACTGCCTGCCTCCTGCACGCCCCCCACTGGGGATCAAACCTGCAACCCGGGCCTGTGCCCTGACCTGGAAGCACGCCTTGACCTCTTGGTTCACGGGTCCACGTCTCTCAACCACGGAGCCACACTTGCCGAGCCCACTCTCCCACCTTGAGATGCGTCCACATGTGGGCCTCTCAGGCCTCTCTGCGGGCTGAGCGGGGACCCCGCTGTGGAGATACGGCTGTGCCGATGGCTGTGACTTCCAGGGGAGGGGCGAGGGGAGCCCCCCACGCCGCCATTCCTCTGATGCCCCCCTCCCCCAGGCTGTCTTAAACTCGGAGCTCTGGCCACAAACGCTGGGCTGATGTAACTTTGACTTTGTGGTCGAGTGTCTTCAAGGTGGATTCCTCGAGAGAGCGCTGACTCATTATGCAATCCAGCGGGCTGGGGGAAGCCGCCCCCCTCCTCCTTGCGGCCCTTCCTGCCACGTGTGACACCAGCGGTGGCCTCCCCACTTCCTCCCCGGCCGCCGTCCTGGCCACAATCGGAAGCGCTCCGACCTGATAGGGCGGACACAGGTTTCCCCTGCGGCTCGCCCCAGGGTGGCTCTTGTCACCCCTGGGTGGAGCATCTGGTTACAGGGTTGTACATCCTCTGCGCGCACTTGCTGCGAGCTGGGGGTTGGTGTCTCCTCATTGGCCTCACATTGTGTCCTCGGTCACGGCTTTATTTTTATTTATTTTTATTTTTTTATTATTTTATTTTATTTTATTTTTAAAATAATTCTGCAGTGATAGCTCCCAATTTATTTATTTATTTATTTATTTATTTATTAAAATATATTTTATTGATTTTTCTTACAGAGAGGAAGGGAGAGAGATAGAGAGCTAGAAACGTTGATGAGAGAGAAACATCAACCAGCTGCCTCTTGCACACCCCCTACCGGGGATGTGCCCGCAGCCAATGTACATGCCCTTGACTGGAATCAAACCTGGGTCCTTTCAGTCCGTAGACCCACGCTCTACTGCTGAGCCAAAGCTGTTTCGGCTTATTTCATTTTATTTATTTATTTTTAAATATATATTTTATTGATTTTGTACAGCTGTCAGGCTCAAGCTCCCATGAGAGAGAGTCATCGATCAGCTGCCTCTTGCACACCCTCTACTGGGGATATGCCCGCAACCAAGGTACATGCCCTTGACCGGAATCGAACCCGAGACCCTTCAGTCCCCAAGCCGACGCTCTATCCATTGAGCCAAACTGGTCTCGGCTTATTTTATTTTTTTAACAACAAACATTTATTTTCTGCCCTGATTGGTTTGGCTCAGTGGACAGAGGGTCGGCCTGCGGACTGTAGGGTCCTATATCCTTTCTGATTGGTGTTTCTAGTTTCTTGGGATATATTCCTAGAGGTGGGATTACTGGGTCAAATGGGAGTTCCATTTTCAACTCTTTGAGGAAGCTCCATACTGTTCTCCACAGTGGTTGCAACAGACTGTGTTCCCACCAGCACTGCAGTGCACGAGGGTTCCTTTTTCTCCGCATCCTCTCCAGCACTTGTCGTTTGTTGATTTAAAAAAAAAATTTTTTTTTATTGATTTTTTTACAGAGAGGAAGGGAGAGGGATAGAGAGCTAGAAACATCAATCAGCTGCCTCCCGCCTCCCCCCGCCTCCCCCCCCCCCCCAGGGATGTGCCCGCAACCAAGGTACATGCCCTTGACCGGAATTGAACCTGAGACCCTCCAGGCTGCAGGCTGACGCTCTACCCACTGAGCAATTGGCCAAGGCTGTCTGTCATACATGTGTATATTTTTGTGTATTCCTCTTTTTTTTTTTTTTTTTTTTTTTTTTTTTTTTTTTTTTTTTTTTTTTTTTAACGAGCAATGCATTGTGCAATGAGCGACTGACCACCTGCCTTCGGATGACCCGGCCTCGGTCAGCACTCTGACCCTGTCTGTCTGGTTCACGGATGGACATTCGCGTGACTGGCTGACATTGCAGGATTCCAAGAGACATCGGCTAGACGGCCGCGGACAGAGAGAAAGGCATTCCCATCTAGGGAGTTCCTGAGAAACGGGAAGTGGTGTCTCCCCTCCTCTAGCACACCCACGAGGCTGACTCAGGAGCGGAACCTGGAACCTGGGACCCCTCCAGGGAGAGGTCACAGCTGTCAGGCTCAAGCTCCCGGCGAGGGCCCAGGGCACCACGGACCTGCCCTCCATACACGGGACACACTCGCACGCACGGGGAGGGAGCCGCTCTCCTTCCTCCGAGCCCAGGCATGGGAACACCGCCCTCTGCCCGCAGGCTGTGGGTCTGTCTGCTGTGCCAGGCTGCCTGGTTCTGTGTCTCCGCACAGCCTTGTCCAGTGGGAGGCGGTGTCATGACCATCGTCTCCACAGCCTCTCTCTGCCTCGGTGAGTTCTGGGGAGGGCAGGGGTAAACACCCCCGGGGAGGAAGCCATCTCTTGAAAAGATCCCATGAACTGGCCCTGGCCTGTTGGCTCAGTGGATAGAGCATTGGCCTGTGGACGGAAGGGTCCCCGGTTTGATTCCGGTCAAGGGCATGGACCTCGGTTGCAGGCTCCTCCCCAGAGCCAGGCCTCGGTCAGGGCTCCTGCAGGAGGCAACCCATTGATGTGTTTCTCTCACATCCATACTTCTCTGTCTTTCCCTCTCTCTCCCACTCCCTCTAGAAATCAATGAAAAAATATCCTTGGTTGATATATATATATTTAATTTTATTATTATTATTTAAATGTATTTTATTGACTTTTTTTTTACAGAGAGGAAGGGAGAGGGACAGAGAGTTAGAAACATCGATCAACTACCTCCTGCACACCACCCACTGGGGATGTGCCCGCAACCAAGGTATATGCCCTTGGCCGGAATTGAACCTGGGACCCTTGAGTTCACAGGCCAACGCTCTGTCCACTGAGCCAAACTGGCTAGCACTTATTATTATTTTTTAAAATTTCTTTATTGATTACAAAGTTACATATGTGTCCTTATTCCCCCATTCCCCTCATCCCTTCTTCCTCATGCCCTCACCGCCCCCCCTGGTGTCCGTGTCCACTGGTTAGGCTCATATGCATGCATACAAGTCCTTTGGTTGATCTGTCCCCCTTTGCCCCCTCCCTCCCCTACCTTCCCTCCAAGGTTTAATGGTCTGATCGATGTTTCTCTGTCTCTGGATCTATTTTTGTTCATCAGTTTATGTTGTTCATTATGCTCCATAAATGAGTGAGGTCATCTGATATTTACCCTGTTTCCTCAAAAATAAGACAGTGTCTTATATTAATATTTGCTCCCAAAGATGCGCTAGGTCTTATTTTCAGGGGATGTCTTATTTTTCCATGAAGAAGAATACGGTACCCTTTTATTGTTAAATGAAAATAAAGGAAATTTATTACCTGTATCTGGTACAGTAGTACGGTAGTTGTCAACACAAACCAGACAAACTGGGAATCCTACAGTATCAAGAATTTACTCATTTATTCAATGACAATCATGTCATCATCTTCTGGAACATCATCATAACAATCCAATTCCTGAATTTCCTGGTGAATTTCTTGTGACTCCATTTCTTTCAGAATCAGTGGACCAAATCTCTCATGTTTAGCCTAGGGGGGGCCTTATTTTCGGGGGATGCCTTATATTTCACTCAGAAGGAAACATGTAAGTAGGTCTTATTTTCGGAGGATGTCTTATTTTTGGGGAAACACGGTCTCTTTCTCCGACTGGCTTATTTCGCTTAGCATGATGCTCTCCAGTTCCATCCATGCTGCTGCAAATGGTAAAAGTTCCTTCTTTATTTATTTATTTATTTTTATAGTGGCCTAGTATTCCATTGTGTAGATGTACCACAGTTTTTTAATGCACTCATCTGCTGATGGGCACTTAGGCTGTTTCCAGATCTTAGATCCCATGAACTGGCCCTAGCCAGTTGGTTCAGTGGATAGAGCGTTGGCCTGTGGATGGAAGGATCCAGGGTTCGATTCTAGTACCTCGGTTGCAGGCTCCTCCCAGGCCCAGACCCTGGTCAGGGCTCCTGCAGGAGGCAACCCATCAATGTGTTTCTCACATCGATGCTTCTATGTGTCTTTCCCTCTCTCTTCCACTCCCTCTGAAAATCAATGGAGAAATATCCTCGGTGAGTATTTAAAAAAAAAAAGGTCCATGATACTGAAATATCATGGCTGACTTGTACACATAAGGAACTGTTTGACATTGAAATTGGGTCTCAAAAGAACGGGTGGGCCAGAAAGAAGCTCACTACAGACTGATTCATATGCCTTTCAGCATAACGATCATTGCTCGTCTCATTTTTGGTTCTTATAAGTATAGTTCCAGTAGGACATGGTCTCACTCATCTGGGGGAAATGGTGAACAACCTAGACTGATGAACAAGAACAGACCCAGAGATAAGGAGCCATGGGTCAGACTGTTAGACCTCAGAGGGAGGGTGTAGATAAAAGGGAGAGATCAATAAGGACTTGAGTGCACACATATGAGCCTAACCAGTGAGTAAGGACAATAGGGGGGTGGGAGTATGAGTGGGGGGAGGAGAGGGATTGGAATGGGGGGTTGAGGACAAATATGTGATACCTTAATCAATAAAGAAATAATTAAAAAAAGATCCCATGAGCTGGAAGGCTTGGGGAAAGGGCTTCTGCTCAGGAATCAGCCATTTTACCGGGATCTCTCTTCCAGGGCTGTGTCTGGGCTGGAAGGTCCACTGGAATAGAGGTGAGCCCATCCCCTTGGCATCCCGGGTCCTGCCTCCTCCCCCGGGGACAATGTGGGACCCCTCCCGGGGGCCTCTGGGGGATGGAGGGAGGAGTGGCATTCTGAGCTGAGGAACAGGGCACGTGCGTGAGGACCCTGGAGGCTGGTCACTGGGGGGAAACCGAGGCACGGAGCCTAAGGGGACCGCAACCTCCGACTCCCTCCTAGAGGCTCTGCCTAAACCTACCATCTGGGCATCACCGAGTGCCATGGTGACCGTGGGGAGTCCGGTGAGCATCTGGTGCCGTGGGTCTCGGAAGGCGGACCAGTACCACCTGCATCAGGAGTGGGCCCCACAGCCCCTGAGAACCGTGCTCCCCCAGGGACCCAGGGACACGGCTGAGTTCCCCATCCCACGCGTGACCCACGGCCTCGCAGGGAGGTACCACTGCACGTATAACCATTGGAGAGCCTCGTCCGCCCCCAGCGAGCCGCTGGACCTGGTGGTCACCGGTGAGCAGATGCCTCCTCGGGGCACAGGGGAAGGGACCACTCTTCCCACGGCCAAGCCTTGGGGACCCTGTGGGGGCGTGGGTCCTCTCCTTCGGCTGTTGTTGTTGTTTTGGAAAAGCAAGTGGACATTGATTGGCCACACACTGAGGATGGTGGGACAGGGAAGGGCATAGAAGGAGCCCAGGCTGGGCGGTTATGGCTCACTAGGGGGGGGGAGGGAAGGGGGTCAGAGAAAAGGGGCCTCGGGGTTCAGGGGGTTGGTGAGCCTGGGATGAGCTGCCACTGCCTGTTGCTCCCCTGGTTGCAAGTATTGGGGGTGGAGTCCCTTGCCATATAGGAGATATGTACCTGTGTGGGAAGGATGGGGAAGGAAATGGCATGGGAGAGCGTCTGTGTTTTTGTAGAAAAATATTTGTATTGATGTCAGAGAGGAAGGGAGAGAGAGAGGAGAGAGAGAGAGAGAGAGAGAGAGAGAGAGAGAGAGAGAGATCAATTATGAGCCCTAACTGGCTTGGCTCAGTGGGTAGAGCGCTAGCCTGCGGACTGAAGCGTCCTGGGTTTGACTCCAGCCAGGGACACATGCCTAGGTTGTGGGCTCAATCCCCAGTGGGGGTATGTAGGAGGCAGCCAATCAATGACTCTCTCTCATCATTGATGTTACACTCCCCCCCCTCTCCCCTTCTCCCTTCCTCTCCAAAATCAATAAATATATTTTATTGATTTTTTTTTTCAGAGAGGAAGGGAGAGAATAGAGAGTTAGAAACATCGATGAGAGAGAATCATTGATCAGCTGCCTCCTGTACACCCCCTACTGGGGATGTGCCGGCAACCAATGTACATGCCCTTGACCAGAATCGAACCTGAGACCCTTCAGTCCACAGGCCAACGCTCTATCCACTGAGCCAAACCGGTTTCGGCTAAAGAAGTATGTCTTTTTTTTTTTTTTTTTAAGAAACTTCTAAGATGAGAGGAAATCATTGTAGGGATGCCTCCTCCTGCATGTCCCCTACTGGGGACTGAGCCCACAACTCTGGCATCTGCCCTTGACCGGAATCAAACTCAGGACCCTTCAGTCTGCAGGCCGACGCTCTATCCACTGAGCAAAACCGGCAAGGGCATGCTTCACTCTTTGGATGCATCATAGCGGTGGGATCATGCAGCATCTGTCCTTCTGTCACTAGCCCATGTCACTTAGTATAATGTCCTCAAGCACCCGCTTCCCTTTTTTCTTTTTAAATATACTTTCTTTAATTTCAGAGAGGAAGGGAGAGAGAGATCGAAACATCAATGATGAAAGAGAATCATGGATTGGCTGCCTCCTGCACACCCCCTACTCTGGATGGAGCCCGCAACACAGGCATGTGCCCTTGACCGGCATCAAACCCATGACCCTTCAGTCCTCAGCCCTCTGCACTATCTGAAGATCCAAAAAGGGTAGGGAAGCACCCTCTCCTCTTTGAACAGTTCCTTCCCTCTTGTTCTTTTTCCAGGAATGTTCAACCCACCCACTCTCTCCGCCTTGCCAAGCCCTGTCGTGACCTCCGGAGGGAGCGTGACCCTGCAGTGTGGCTCCGGGCAGGGGTTTGACTGGTTTTATCTGAGTGACAAAGGGCGAGGCGGCCACCACCCTCTGTACTCACGGCGCCGAGATGATGGGTGGTCCCAGGCCCTCCTTACCGTGGGCCCCGTGAGACCCACTCACTGGTGGGCATACAGGTGCTACGGTGTCTTCTCGGGTTCTCCTTACGTGTGGTCTTCCCCAAGCAGCCTCGTGGAGCTTCTGATCTCGAGTAAGAAAGTCTCGGCATTGCCCCGGAATCCCCTGGGTCTCCGGGCAGGCGGGGAGGAGTCTGGTCCCAGGGGGAGCACTGGGTTGGATGAGATTGGAGCGAGAACACTCAGGGATCGAGAAAACCAGGGCAGAGGGGAGTGAAGAGAGCCTAACCCTCTTACAAATGTGTCTCTCCCAGCCTTACTCCCTGGCCTCTACTCAAGGGTGTTTCATTGCTCCTCGTGTTCCCATAGTTCTAAGACCTTCCCATCCCTCACAACCATCCCTTCTTGTCTGTGCTCGCCACCCTCCATTGCCGACAGGATGCCAAGTCTGCATGTGAGCTGGGGGCGGGCATCTTACCTGTCACCAGGATGTCCACCCAGGGTCACTGGGGGTTGACCCCCCCCCCCCCCAGAGGAGAGGTTGTATCCACCGTAGCATCTGTACCGGCCTGGGGTACATCCCTTATCCCAAAGGGATGGGATAAGGGATGGGAAGATCTTTGGGAACAGAAGGAGCAATAAAACACCCTTGAATAGAGGCCAGGGGGTAAGGCTGGGAGAGACACACCCACGGTGTTAGTGCAAACTCCTTCCTCTTCCAGCGAGAAAACCAGGGCAGAGGGGAGTGGAAGAGAGCCTAATCCTCTCACAAATTCGACCACCTTCCCCCTCCCGCCCAGGTGTTTCCAGGAAACCATCCCTCTCTGTCCTGCCAGGCCCCGTGGTGGCCCCTGGAGATACCCTGATCCTACGATGTCAGTCTGATGTCAACTATGACAGATTCTCTCTCTTCAAAATGGGGGAACATGACCTCCCCCAGGAACTTGGCCGGCAGCTCCAGGCTGGGCTCTCTCAGGTAGACTTCTCCCTGGGCCCGGTGAGTGTCTCCCACGGGAGCCGGTACCGATGCTACGGTGGATACAACCTCTCCTCTGAGTGGTCGGCCCCCAGTGACCCGGTGGACATCTTGGTGACAGGTGAGGCGCCCGTCCCCAGCTCACACGCAGACTTGGCATCCTGTTGGCAATGGAGGGCGGCGAGCACAGACAAGAAGGGATGGGATGAGGGATGGGAAGATCTTAGAACAATGGGAACAGAAGGAGCAATGAAACACCCTTGAGTAGAGGCTCTGAGTGGCATCTCTGCTCAAGAGGTCAAGGGAAGGGGGGAACGAGGAAGGAGTTTGCACTAACACCGTGGATGTGTCTCTCCCAGCCTTATTCCCTCAGGACACGTTGCCCACTCTGTCAGCCCACCCAGGCCCCACCATGGCCCCAGGAGAGAATGTGACCCTGCGGTGTCAGACTGCAAGTTTGTTTGACACATTCTTCCTGTTCAAGGAGGGAGACGTCGGTCCCCCTCTGCACCGCAGGTCCCAGTATCAAGATGGGGTGTTTCAGGCAAACTTTCCCATGAATTCCGTGACCCTGGACCACTGGGGCACTTACAGATGCTACGGGTCACTCAACAGCACCCCCATCCAGTTGTCAAGTCCCAGTAACCCACTGGAGCTCAAGGTGGAAGGTGAGGAGCTGTCCATGGTGTCTTCCTGCCTTCCCACCCCATTCCACCCATCCCCGTGTCTGGATCACCTCCTCCAATGAACCACATCTGTCCGTCTTTCCCTCCGTTGCCCTCCTCTGAGTCCAGGCACCACTGTCCCCCACTGGGCTTTCATTCCCATGTGTGGAATGCATCAGCATCAGAAAAGACAAAGAGGTCTTTCTTTATTTTTCCTCTTCTTTTACCACTTCTTTTTCTTGTTCTTCTTCTCGTTTTTCTTGTTCCTCTTGTTCTTTTCCTACTTTTTCCTCCTTCTCCTTCTTTTTCGTTTTTAGTTAATCCTCACCCAAGGATATTTTTCATTGATCTTTTAGAGAGAGTGGAAGAGAGAGGGAAAGACATAGAGAAACATCGATGTGAGAGAAGCACATTGCTTTTTAGAGAAAATAAAATGGAGGGAGAGGGAGAGAGACATACATGGATGTGATAGAGACACATAGATTGATTGCCTCCTGCATACACTCTAACCAGAGAACACCCTAACCCTTTGGCGTGTGAGCCAATTCTCCAACCATTTATATATTTTATATAATACATGTACTATATATTGTATGCATATATGTCCATTATACATATTATTTATATACTTACATATAAATATATAACATATCTCATGTAATTGCATATATATTATACATGGCATACATAAATGTATATACATCCGTACATAAATCTATTTCTACAAAGTCCACAACTATTTGGAGAATGAATGAATACATGAAATAACAAAATAAAATCACTGCAGTCTCTGGATTAAGGTGAACTGGCTGAGGTTGGACAAAGACTGGTTTATTTCTGACCCTCAGGAACCCCTGAACACCCAACTCTCATTCATGGATCCAGGGCCTTCATTGAAAGATGAACTCCAATGTTTGGGAGATCAAGTTTAGCTTGGGCTATTGCTACAGACAGATAAGAGACCAAGAAAAAGCTGAACTTCAACAGATTATAAACATGTTCACTATAAGCCTGTGGCATAGGGTGTGACCCATCTGCCCCCCCCCCTTTTTTTTAAAGACCCCAAACCTAAGTCTAAGTGAGAGGAAATCAGAGACTCTAGGGTTTTCCCCTCAACTACAGTTGTTCAAGGCATCATCGTGAATGTAGCTATAACATGTTTGTGAGTAGGGATATACAATAAGGTAGGTTCTGAGTCCATGCTGGGCTGAAAGGCTTCCAGCTCCTCACCCTCTCTGGTTTTCTGATTCTCAGGGGATCCTGTTACTATCATCCCATCAACGCAGACCCCAAATTCCACAAGTGGTAAGTAATCAGACATGTTTACCTTGGCGACTGGGAAGTTCCATGGAGGTGGGGGAGGAGGGCGCGGCAGCTACACATCTGATGTGGGTGTTGATTTGAGTGTGACTCACCATATCCTCCATGACCACTTTCTCCCATTGTCACCAGGACTCCACATCCCAGATTACACAGTGGAGAATCTCATTGCCATGGGCCTGTCTGGATTGGTCCTGGGGGTGTTAGGTGTGTTGGTGTGTCATGCGTGGTACAGCGAGAGAAGGTCCCCAGGGATAAACTGAAGATGGAGTACACGCATCCCTCAGAAATGATGCCATAACCACAGAGGCAAGGTTGTGATGACAAAGAAGGTACTGAAAGCGGGAGCCACAAGTTGTGTACACTCTGTGCTGAGAACCAAAAGGATGTGAAAGTTAGTGCTGGAGGGGATGACAGTGGCTGGGCATATTCCTCATGGGAGGCCCCTCCAACATGACCCTTGCCCTTGCATTTCCCTCTCCTCAATATTTGGCTGCTCTTATCTCCCATCTCAGTGACCCAATGCTATGCCCACATGAAGAGATTATGTTCATAACTCCACTCTTTCTCATGCTTGCTCCTACACTGTATTGCACATGTCGTCTTTATCACACCTACATTCCCTGGTGTGAGTTGCTCTGTGCCTTGAGCTCCAAGTGCAGAGACTCCGGTAAACGTGGTTGAGTAACTAGATCAGTGAACTGATATTTACATCCAGCCCGTGGGGTGAAAGCTAAGAATGCCACCCCAGGACAGTGTCTGGATTCTGCAGGTTCCTTTCTCTTCACCTGGTGCTTATTATGTGGCTCCTCCCACAAGATCAGTGCTTGGAATCCACACACTCCTGTGTGGCCTCACGCAGGGGTCAGCCTGTCTGTCAGCCTGTCTTGCTTTCCTGTGACGCTGGTAGCGATGATGGTGCTTCGTGGCTGTGGTGCCAAGGAAATGAGATTGTGAACTGTAGGACAATAAACGCATGTTTGTTTGTTGTTGCTGTTTGTTTTCATTTTGATATTAACTGCTGGAGAGAGGATGGAGCAAATAGCATTTCACACACTACTGGCAAGTGTACAATTTGGGGTTTCTGCCAATTTGGGGAATTTTCTGTTTTAGAGAGAGTAATTTTCAGACATGATCATCATCATCATCATCATCATCATCATGACCTTCATGGTCATCATCACATCATTATCTTCATCAACATCACTACAGCCATTATGAGCATCACCATTACCAGCATCACTGCTATCATCATCATCATCATCATCATCATCGTCATTACCATAACTATCTCCATCATCACCATCACCATCATTACCATGACCATCACCATGATCATCTCCACCATCACCACCACTATTAACCTTATCATTGTCATCATTGTTATAACCATCATTACCATAACTGTTTTTTATCACCATCACAATGATTATCATCATCACTAATCACCAAAATCATCATCAACCCATAATCACCATCATCACCATCCTCTCCATAATCAACATCACCGTTATAACCATCATCACCATCACCAATCAACTGGCATCATCACTATCACCGTCACTATCATTACCATCACCATCACAATTATCATCATCATCATCATCATTACCATCATTACCATGAGCAGCATTGTCCTGATCATTGTCATCAGCTTCATCTCCAACACAATCATCATCATCATGACATCATCACCAACATATTACTCTCAATGAATCATCAATATCATGATCATTTTCATCACCTTCATCATCATCATAATCATCATCATTAACATTATCATCATTATTACAACATCATCAGCAGCAGCATCACCATCACCATAATCAACACTATTATCATCATCATCACCTTCACTACTATCATCAGTGTTACCATCATCATCATTACCACCACATTGTCATCATTGTCCTCATCATAATTATCTCCATCTCCATCACTATCATTGTTACCATGATATCATCATCATTGGCATCGTCATCACTATCCTCACCCTCACCACCATCATCAATGTCACCATCACCATCATCATCACATTACCATCATCATCATCATCACATTACCATCATCATCATTGCCTTCATCATCATCATTATAACCAACACTATCATCATTATCATGGAATCCTCATCATCCGCACCACTCATATTATCACTAAGTTTTAATCAATATTTCCATCTCCTTGTGTTGGGAGTAAATAAAAAGTGGAGATAAACAAAACTCTCTTTTTTTCCTTCCAAGTTCAGAAACTTGTTATTTTTAAAATGTCAATTATTATTTTTTTATTTTCCAACACAGTTGATGTACATGTATAAGATTACCTTAGTTTCAGGAATACAATCCAGTGATTTGACATTTATATAACTTACAAAGTGGTCACCATGATAAATCTAATACCCATCTGACATCATACATAGGTATTACAATATTATTGACTATAATCTCTATGCTGTACTGTACATTCCCATGAGTATTTTGTAACTACAAATTTGTGCTTCTTCTTCTTCTTTTTTTAAAAATACATTTCATGGATTTTTTACAGAGAGGAAGGAAGAGGGATAGAGAGTTAGAAACATCAATCAGCTGCCTCCTATATACCCCCTACTGACGATGTGCCCACAACCAAAGTACATACCCTTGACAGGAATCGAACCTGGGACCTTTCAGTCCGCAGGCTGACACTCTATTCACTGAGCCAAACCAGTTTTGGCAAATTTGTGCTTCTTAATCCCTTCCATTTTCTTTTGTTTTATTAATCCTCACCTGAGGATATTTTTTCCATTGATTTTTAGAGAGATTTGAAGGGATGGGGTTGGATGGGGGGGTAGGAGAGAGAGAGAGGGAGAGAGAGAGAGAGAGAGGGAGAGAGAGAGAGAGAGAGAGAGAGAGAGAGAGAGAGAGAGAGAAAGAGAGAGAGAGAGAGAGAGAGAGAGAGAGAGAGAGAGAGAGAGAGAGAGAGAGAGAGAGAGAAAGTATTAGAGCTTTGTACATTGTAGTTGGGCTTCAGTTGCGGGATAAAAGATGAGTGATGAGAGTGGAGAGTGGAGTTAGCTGGGGAGGATGAAAACAAGGGTCTTGGAGATGCACCAAGAGGCTCAGGCAATTCCACATGCAGGTTCAAGGGGAAAACGCCACATTCAAAGGCGAAGAGCCCTGCTCACTGCCTCAAACTGAGATGTGAGCAAAGGGGATGAGTTGATGTTTCTAAGATGGTGAATGTTGCTTAGCTAAAGGGTTCTGACTTAACCGGCTGCTAAGTTCCAGAATCCTGTCCAGAGTCCAAAGGCATGGGGAAGGTGGCCATGCAAAGAGATGGGGAGATTGGAAGGTGTGTCTGGAGCAAAGCCAATGGCCACTGCTCCCACCTCCTTTGAGGCCATGCTGGGAATTGGGATATCTGCACCTTAAATCCTTAAGATGGGAACTAGTCTCTGAATCAAGTGGACTCTCCCCCTGATAGAATGATCTCAGGAAATTCTTGAGGCTTTCCGATGGGTTCTGTTTCTCATATCATAGGAGATGATGATATGAGAAAGCTAGTGGGGACGAGGAGGGAGGCATTGATGAATCTCCTTCTGCTGAGGGGAGGAGAAAGAAGCATGTCCACTCTGGAGATAAACTATCTGTGTGAATGTCTGGAAGGGGTGGGGGTGAGAGAGGAGAGGGGGGACATGAGGCGAAAGAAGAAGTAGAAGAAAAAGAAGAAGGATTCGTAAAAGGAGGAAGAACAGGAGGAGGAAGAGTTGAGGAAGAAGAGGGAGGATGATGAGAGGAATAATGGGGAGGAGGAGGAGAAGAAAAGAGAAGTGACAAAAAGAGAGAAAATGCTCTTGGCTTCCAACATCCTGTCGATGTCCCCTGTCATCTAACTGGTCTTGATCCTTCCTCTCCTCTTTTGGAGTGGAAGCCACATCTTGAGGAATTCTGGTTCCCACCTTAGAAAGACACACAACATGCCTTTCCTGTCACTTGTGTAGGAGTGGAGGCATTTAACTTTAGGATATATGTTTTCTTTGATCTGGTTTGGTAAATTCTACAGCTATCACCTGGTGGCTTGGCACCCATAGTTCCTGGGTGACTGAAGGCAGAGTGGGTATGGTAGCTACAAACCTAATTAAAAATTCACAAAGTAAAACAGACACAGAGCAAAAATGGTTCAGCCTTTACATTTGGTTTAATCCCTGCTTCCTCTTTCCTCTCCCATCTTCTGCTTTGGTCTGAAATTAGAAGGAGAACACAACTGAACCATAATTAATCACCACCTAATCATTCCAGGCAATGCTCATTGAAACGAATCCTAATAAATTAATTACAATTTTTTAAAAAAGAGTTAAACAGCCAAAACTGGTTTGGCTCAGGGGATACAGCCTGCGGACTGAAAGGTCCCGGGTTCGATTCCGGTCAAGGGCCTGTACCTTGGTTGGGGCATCCCCAGTAGGGGGTGTGCAAAAGGCAGCTGATAGATGATTCTCATCGATGTTTCTAACTCTCTGTCCCTCTCTCTTCCTCTCTGTAAAAAATCAATCAATAGAGTTAAATAATTGCAGGACTTAGCAAAGTAGTCCCCTAATGGTGGAAACTACATCCGGGCCATCTGAGGTGGCTAAGTGAGTGAGACAGAACAAGAATTGAGATTTGGCTGCCAGCCTGGACCTTCCTGCATAACTCAGAGTGAGCAGAGCGTTCATGTACTCGTGGCCTGGAGTGGACAAAGGGAGGTATGGTGTGAGAGGAAGCATGTGAAAATTTTCTGGAGGCCCAAGGGAAAGAAAGGATCATAACCTGCCTTAATGTGTCATCTGGTTTCATCAATTCTCAAAGGAACCTTATAGAAATTCTGCCTTAAAGGAAGAGTTTATTCCCATTGATTTGTACCTTTGGATTATCATTGTGTAGTATTATAATTTCTATAAATCAGACATATCTTTACAATTCATGCATTTTCACAAAATTTTCATTGCTCTCCATGAATTGGGAAACCAGGACTGCTGCCAAGAAAAAAAGAAAAGTGTAGGGAGTATTATAAGACTTAGAATAGACGGTGGCCATTTTTGAGTGAAATTTTGGCCATGCAAGAACCTTCCCTCACATGTATGGTAGCTGTTCTCCTCTGGTGGGGTATTACATGGAAAATAGGGAGGGAAAGGCAGGATGAGGCATTTCTTCAAAGGCCTTGAATCAGGGGAGAATTTGAATGTGCACATCTTGGGGAATTGAGCAAACACAGGCTCTGGGTGAGGAGAATGTGTCCGGAAGTGAGACAGAAGGACAAAAAGGGAAGCTGACTCAAGAGCCCTTACTGACTTAATAATCAAAGTCACCCAACAGTAAAAAAAATCAAATAAGTAATGGATGTACAATTAATGTATAGTAACCACTCTCACACACACCAATAAGTCTCAACCTCACCTTGAATGCCAACAACTACAGAAAGGAACATTGTAAGGAATGAATGAACAAACAAGACAGAAACAAACTCTTAGAAACAGAGGACAAACTGAAAGTTGTCGAAGTGGAGGAGGGATTGGGGAACTGAGTGAAAAAGGTGAAAGGATTTAAGAAGTAGAAATTGGTAGTTATGAAACAGTCACTGGGGTGCAAAGTACAGTATTGGGAATATAGTCAATGACATTGTAATAACTATGTTTGGTTAAGGTGGGTATTAGGCTTGTTGAAGGGATCATTTTGTAAATTATATAAATGCCTCCCCACTGTGATGAACACCTGAAACGAACACAAAATAATATCGAATACCAACTGTAATTGAAAAATTGATATACCCTTAAAAGTTAAAAATAAATAAATAAATAAAACAAAAAGATGTAGCTAATAAATGAAAGAATAGTATTCAAGAAAGAAAAAAAAATGAAGACTAAGGACAATGTTTCTTTATATATATATATATATATATATATATATATATATATATATATATAAAATTGATTTTTTTTTTTACAGAGAGGAAGGGAGAGAGATAGAGAGTTAGAAACATTGATGAGAACAAAACATCCATCAGCTGCCTCCTGCACACTTCCTACTGGGGATGTGCCCGCAACCAAGGTACATGCCCTTGACCAGAATCAAACCTAGGACCTTTCAGTCCACAGGCCAATGCTCTATCCACTGAACTAAACCGGACAATGTTTCTTGAGTGGTATTCCACCCAAAATGCATAATCTGAATCTGAGTATGAGTCGCCATTAGAAAAATCTCTTCTTTCGTGTCTATTATAGCCTCTTTCTCACCAGAACCACCCCCTGGTCATCTCCACTCAACAACCCTCCTATGACCAGTGCCTGTACGAAGAAGCCCCTTGCTTTATCTAAGCTTCATTAATCCAAGTGCAATCTGGGAGGATGTGGAGACACACACAGCCCCTGCAGTGTGGGGAGACATAACGCCTTGGGCAGAGACCAAGGGGATGTCCTACTCTACACCCAACGGTCGCTCCATGGTGTGTCCGGAACAGGGCCTTTAATACAGAACTTGGGGTCTACAAAAGGCAGAACTGGTTTTCTGATAAAGGAGAAGTCATGCATCTTATTATAGAGACTGGCCTGTGGCGAAATAACTGCTCGGCTTCCTTTGAAAAGGTCGGTGTTGAAACATGGGCAGGGGGCGATGGATGCTTACCCACAACATCCTCTTAGTAAGCGTGGCCTTCCGGGCCCTGCCCTCTCATCCCCTTGCACAGCGTGGGCGGGCCATGAAAATCCCCGAAACTCTGGAACTCACCCCCCTGGGCTGCCGCATTCTGTGGGGCAGAAATGTTGAGTCCTGGTTCATGACTATCACTTCGTTGTTTTAGAAAAAGCTTCGGATTTCACTTCAAAAATCCTCTCTATGTGTACATGTCAGCCATGATATTTCAGTGCTGGATGGTGGGCAAATGGTGGTAATGCAGGTCCAACCCTCTCTGGTTTGGTCCTGGGCAACCTGCAGTGATACACAGCTGCTGACTGCTATTGTGGCAAGACGTCATCAGTGTCTTCCATCTCTGGACTGCTTCTCTTCTGTCTTATGGTTGGAGTAGCCTCAAACGGAGGGTGGGGATAAAAGGGAGAGATCAACCAAAGGACTTATGTGAACACATATGAGCCTAACCAGTGGTTGAGGACAATAGGGGGCTGGGGGCATGAGTGTGTGTGTGGGGGTGGGGGATTGGAATGGGGGGTTGAGGACAAATATGTGATACCTTAATCAATAAAGAAATTAATTAAAACAACAACAATGTCTCCACTTTTTAAAGATACATATCTATTTATTGAGTTCAGAGAGGGAGAGGGGGAGAGAGAAACATCAATGATGAGAGTGAATTATTGATTGGCTGCCTCCCACACACCCTGTAATGGCAGCTGAACCCACAACAAGGGCTTGTACCCTGATTAGGAATCAAACTATGACCTCCTGGGTTCATAGGTAAGACACTCAACCGCTGAGCCACACTGGTAACATTTAATAGTAACCTGTAATTTCCTGCAGATTCTTTTCTACTGATTGTTGACCGACCCAGACATTCTGTTAAATACTCAATTACACCTGGTTATCTCCAAACCACTGGCACCTGCCAGTCAAGAGTGGAGGCTTAGCCAAGACCGGTTTGGCTCAATGGATAGAGCGTCGGCTTGGGGACTGAAAGGTCCCGGGTTCGATTCCGGTCAGGGGCATGTACCTTGGTTGCGGGCATATCCCCGGTGGGGGGTGTGCAGGAGGCAGCTGATCGATGACTCTCTCTCATCGATGTTTCTAACTCTCTATCTCTCTCCCTTCCTCTCTGTACAAAACCAATAAAATATATATTAAAAAAAAAAAAGAGTGGAGGCTTAAACAGGTGAGGTGATCAATGCAGATTGCCTGGGTCTCTGAACCTGCCCTGTAGCTATTTCCCTAGTTCTGGAATTCCCCAATTGTCTGGACATCCTCAACACCTGAGTTGTGGAGCAAGCGATACAACAGAAGAAAGGCCTGGGGGTGGGGTGAATGGCACTGGAGATGCCCTTCCCACCTGGTAGAACTGCACCAATTTGTGCCACCACCAAGGACTTGGAAGACACAGGGACCAGGATTCCATCCACATCCCCATGCGACTCCCCAAGGAGCTTGGCTTCTGCCGAGGACAAGTGGACCTTGAAGAGCCGCAGTAGGTTCTTGTGTACCAGGTTTTAATTTCCGCCTCAACGGAGTCTTCATAACTGGACCCCCCCCATCCCCTCAAACCCTGGACATCTCCTGGTGAACATGAACCCTCTCTGGGTGTTATTTCTAATGGCTATAAGGTCAGTCTACTTCAACAACTCAACTGCCTTTCTCTAGGAGCTAGGAACATTCCAGACCCCTAATCTAGGCTGCAGGGACCAGGATTGCTCCTCCATTGGGCAGGATACCCCAGAGGTCCATTACGTACCTTGTGGATAGGACCAGCAGAAACAGGAAATAAGCAACCATCCAGGCCCTTTGTAAGACAAATGCGTTCCAGAGAGTGGGAAAGGGATCTGCTCACGTCACCAGCCTTGCTGCCCCGGGGTGAAATTCCTAGGGGGTCCAGTTCCCCGAGGAATGCTGAGGTAGCCCATCCATGGTGAGGACTCAGCTCCATCCAACCCTCTTGTGAGTGAGGAGCAAACCCAACTCCTGGTGGACCTTCTTTGGAAGTTGGAGACAACATACTCCTCCTTGGGCATGTCACCTCCACCCACATTACGAGCGTCTTGAGAGGCTGCTGGTTTTGGGCGGGGCCCCGAACAAGAGACGTCTTTACAACAGGTCCAGGCTGCCTGGGCTGTGTGACCCAGGAGATCCAATTGTGTTTGGAGCATCTGGCAGATGAGGTCATTATACAGAGTCTTGGGTGGACTACAGATGAATGAAAACACAGAAAGTTAGCCCTGGACTATTTGGCTCAGTAGATAGAGCAACAGCCTGTGGACCAAAGGGACCTGTGTTCAATCCTGGACAAGGTCACCTACCTTGGTTGCAGGCTCTTCCCTGGCCCTGGTCCTGGTCGGGGCTCCAATCAGTGTGTTTCTCTCACATCGATGTTTCTCTCTGTCTTTCCCTCTCTCTTCCACTCTCCCTTAAAAAAAAAAATCAATGGAAAAATATCCTTAGGTGAAGATTAACAAAACTCAATCAATCAATACTAAAGCACAGACATTTACTATTTTGGAGTCAACCTATGCGTTTCTATGGAAGTCAACCTATGCGTTCACAATTCTCCTTTGTGAAACAATGTTGGGGTTGTTACTGGGCTCTCCCAGAGGTTGTCTTGGCCAAGTCACCATGAGGTGCCCATCATGGAATGGGGGGTGGTTCCTGAGCACACCCTGAATGGGGCATGCCCAGTAGTGCCCCATCCCCAGACAGAAGATGTGATGAGGAGAGCAGTGGACAGTGATGTCACTGCTGGCCCTGAGGACGAATGGGCACCAGACGTGGGCCACGTGTGAAGCTTGAAAGACAAAGAATCCTGTTCTGACTCCTGAATGGAAAGATGATAAATCTGTGTTGCTTTAACCCATTAAGCATATGGTTATTTGTCATAGCAGCAAAAGGAGCTAATACTTTCTCTCTCTCTCTCTCTCTCTCTCTCTCTCTCTCTCTCTCTCTCTCTCTCTCTCTCTCATTTTTGGAGGTGGTGATGCAGTTTTGCTCTGTTTTGGCTAATCTGAGGTTTGCAAGCTCAGAGCTGGAATCTGTCTGGTTCAAGTGGTGCACTCCCGGGCCAGGCACATTGCAAATCCTCAAGGAATAAGGTGGATGGATGCTTGGCTAAAAGAGGCGTTCAGGCCAGGGAGGCAGAAGCTTATGGATGAAATGGGACCTGGGATGTGGTCAGAAATGGCGGCCGAAGTCCTCTTCCCGCACCAGGCCTCAGCTGAGGAAATGAGAGCCCAGCTCCCTGGGAGGGCTGTTCCCTTTTCTGGGGCTGCTGACGTGAGAGCCCCATGACAGGGAGGGACCAGCCTCCCAGGGGCCACAGCCTGTGTGTGTGTCTGTCCTGCACGGCTGCGACCAGAGAGAGGAGACGCCATGACCCTTGCCCTCAGGGCCCTGCTCTGCCTCGGTGAGATGGGAGGGGGAGGGGAGCCCTGGTCTGTCCGGACCCCAGGACTCAGGAGGCTCATGGGGAGGAGGGAGCTGCTAAGGGTTCAGGGCAAATCTCTCACAAGGACTCTCTTCCAGGGCTAAGTGTGGGCCTCAGGACCCCAGTGCAGGCAGGTGAGTCTCCCCAGTTGTCCCAAGTCCCACTCTTCCTTGGGGACAAGTAGCCACCCCATGGGAAGCTGGGAATGGACGACACCATGTCTGGGCTGACAGATGGGAGATGTATGGGAGGACATGGGGCTGAGAGCTGGGAACTGGGGTGGGGTGGGGATGTCTTGTGATCCTGATACAGTTTTCCTTCCAGGGCCCCTCCCCAAACCCTCCCTCTGGGCTGAGCCAGGCCCTGTGATCCCCTGGGGGAGCCCTGTGACCATCTGGTGTCAGGGGACCCTGCAGGTTCAGGAGTACCATCTGGATAAGGAGGGAAGCCCAGCACCCTGGGACATACAGAAACCACTGGAACCCGGGGACAAGGCCAAGTTCTCCATCCCATACATAACACTGGCCTATGCAGGGATATATCGCTGTTACTATCTCAGCCTTGCTGGCTGGTCAGAGCGCAGTGACCCCCTGGAGCTGGTGGTGACAGGTGAGAGGACACTCAGGGGTCCCAGCCTCAGGCCCTGCCCTCAGGAAGGGGGTCTGCTCTCAGGGTGACTCCCTCTCACAGCCCAGCCCTGGGGGACATGAGGGAGGTGTGAGCCCATTTAACACGCTGCCTCCTCCTCTCCTAGGATCCTTCAGCAAACCCAGCCTCTCAGCCCTGCCCGGCCCGGTCGTTACCTCAGGAGGGAACGTGACCCTCCAGTGTGGCTCAAGGGAGGGGTTTGGCAGGTTCCTTCTGACTAAGGAAGGAGATCACAGGCTATCCTGGGCCCTGGACTCACAGCCACAGCTCAGTGGGCAGTCCCAGGCCCTGTTCCCAGTGGGCCCTGTGACCTCCAGCCACAGGGGGACGTTCAGATGCTATGGCTGCTACAGGGACAGACCCCAGGTGTGTTCACACCCCAGTGACCCCCTGGAGCTGCTGGTCCTAGGTAAGTCCCATCCTGGTCCCATCCATGGATTGAGGTACCAATCAGGTTATTGACATCCTTGCTGTGAGGGGAGGGAACAGGATGAATCAGCCCTTGGTCAGCTCCTGGCTCTGCTGCTCCTGCTGTGGGGCTGAGGGTCCTTTCTGTCCTCTGAATGTGGGGTTCCTGTCTGCTCATCCCTGGCCCTATCCTGCTCACAGGCTGCTGGGAGATAAGATGACATAAGGGCCTCACAGAGCTCAGGAATGCAGAGCCCCCAGCCCGACCTTCCCAAGGGGCATCATTGGCTGCAGAGCGTGGACGGATTCCGGAGAGACACAGAGTCCAGCCCACACTCTGCCCCTCCTGTCCCTGCTGTGCTGGGGTCACATAATGAGGAAGGACCCTCAGCTCCAGATGAGACGTGGGCACGAAGTTGGTGTCTCTCCAGGGGGCAGTGTGAGGACAGCACAGGGAACCCACAGTCCTGGGTTCCAGTCCCAGCTCTGCCCCATCCAGGCTGGGTGACCTGGGGCACATGGTTAACCTCTCTGAGCCTCAGTGAAGCAGGTGGTGGGGTCAGCAATCCCTGATGCTGTGAGGTGAGAGGAGATGAGTGACAGGCTCCAGCATGGGCCTCACACATAGTAGGTGCTCATTCAATGGCTTCACTGGCTCATTCATGACATCACTCATGTCCAAGGTCCCAAATGGAACATGAACATCCTGATCGGGGTCTTGGTGGCCCTGGTCTTGCTGCTCTCACTCTTCCTCTTCTTCCTCCTCCGACATCGATGTCAGAGCAAAGGCAGGATGTCGGGTGAGTAGGGAACGGGGTGACCTGGGGCACAGGAAGGAGAGGGGCTCAGAGCATTTGCCACAGGAAACCAAATAGGTGCAGAAGGTCAGCTGGGAAAAGAATTTCTCCAGAAGCTCAAACCAGAAAATGTAGAAAGAAAACACTCAATGTCAGCACAGGTGTTTGTATCTAAGCTAATCTTTCATTATTGTCAATGCTATGCAATAGGAAACTTACATACAGGGTATGTTACGGTTTCCTCATTTTCAGTGGAATCTCAGGGGGAGGCGTCCTATCTCCCAGGGCTGAGACTGTCCCTCTTGACCAGCCCAGAGAGGGACTCATGTCCAACTTCTTGCAGGGACCACACATCCTAAGGGCAAGGCTGGAGGCCAGCAGATCAGGTAACTTCTGCCCCAAAGACCTGAGACCTCCACCACCATGGCCCAGCTCCGTCTCTAACTCTCCTGTCTCCTCCCCCAGCTCCGGCCCAGCTGTGGACACCCAGGAAGAACACCTCTGTGAGAGGAAGACAGCTCCCTGGGGGAGGGGGCACAGGGATTTCAGGGCATGATCGGGGAGAAGATGGACTTGGAGGGTGTGGGGTCAGGGGTGAGAAAGACTGAGACCACACCTGTGTGACCTGGTGCCTCACCTCACCCTGGGTTGGTGGTCCATCTGGGAGCAGGCGTGGCCTGCAGCCCTGAGATCTCAGAAACCTGCCAGGAGACACCCCCTGTTCTGCCCCAGCAGATGCTTCTGTGAAGGACCCGCAGCCTGGGGAGAGCGTGGAGCTGGACCCTCAGGTGAGACCCCTGCTCCTGTCCAGGCCACCAAGGACCTTCTGTTGCCCAGTTTAATCCAATGGACCCTTCCCTGTCCCACCTCACCTGCTTCTCAGCAGTGTCCACACTGACCTTCCCTCTGGACCTCAGGTGGTCCTGCTGTGACCCACTCCTCCTGGGTTTCTTGTGACCCCATGGCTCCTTCTACGGGGTCCCCTTTGCTGGCCCCTCGTCCTCTGTCTGACCTTGTGCATCCCCAGGTCTCAGGAGGATGCAGGAGTGAGTGACTGACTCACCACAGATCCCCAGGATCCCTTCATTCATTCACCCAGCAGATGTGAGGGGCTCACTGTTTACCGGCTCCATTTAGGGGCCACGGTGCCGCCCTGAGCCACACTGTGTCCACATTCCTCCAGTTCACCTGTGGATGAGGGAGACAATATGCAAACAAGCAGACAGTGTCCCAGAGAGCAAAGTTCTGTGAAGGAGCATAAAGCAATAGGAGGGGATAGAGTGCATGGTGGGGACAGGGAAAGAGTGGATGCAGAGGTCCTGGGGCAAGGCCTGCTTCTTCAGGAGGAGGGCCATGAGGCTGGAGCTGAGAGAGAGAAAGAGAGAGAGAGAGAGAGAGAGAGAGAGAGAGAGAGAGAGAGAGAGAGAGAGCACATTAGGATGAGAGTCAGAATGAGAGTCAGAACCACAGAAGCATCCAGAAGCCCCCAGGCTCAGGAAGGCCCTGCAGGTTCCATCAGGAGAGGGACCTGGTCTATTTAAAGTGTAGGCCATCTCCCTGGCAACATGAGGATGATTGACAGGAGGATTTCTATTGTGGAATCGAGGAGTCGCTGTTCTGTCTCACTGTCTCCTTCAGACCAGGCAGGATGAAGGCCCTCAGGGAGCAGTGTATGCCGAGGTGAACTGCTCAAGACCAAGACCCGGACCAGAAATGGCCACCTCTCCTTCCCATTCAGCAGGGGAGGTTTTGAACCAGAAGGGCAGATAAGTAGAAGAGGACACTCAGGTAGGTTCCGTCCTCCCCAGGCCCTTAGGATCCCCACAACCCCAACCATGTTTCACCCCTCTCTTTCTCTCCCCCTGCTCCAGGCTGCTGCATCTGACACCCCCCTGCATATAACCTACACCCCGCTGACCCACTCGGCCCTAAGATAGAGGACACTACCCTCTTCCTCCCATCTGTGGGGCCCCCAGATGAACCCAGTGTGTACGCTGCTGTGCTCATCCGCTAGCCCAGACCCCACAGTGCAGGGAGAGGGCCTGCCTGGGCTCCGAGGGCACTGGGTCGGCCCCCATGGACACTCAGTTAGTGCTCCGGCCAGTCTGGAGATCCAACGTGAACTCCCAGCCGCTCCTGGGACCCCCTGGGAGTCGCCTGATTCTGCAACCACAGATAACTAAAATCCCTCTGCATTATGGAATCAAAGCAACAGACTTCTCAAAAACCAGTGTGCGAACTGATTATCGACAGGAAGTGAGCAAATACTTTAAATTAATGATCATGTAAATATTATGCATCAAGCCTATGAAATAAAAAAAATTTAAGAGGCATGAGAAAAGAAAAGCCTAAAAGGTCAAGACCTAATTTATTATATCAAGAATTTAGAAAACCAATAGCCAATTATTCTAAATGAAGGTAGAACGAGGGATGTGATAATGAGTAGCTACTAGTGAGGACAGACAAAAATAGAGAGAAAGCAGCACAGCCAAAAAATGTCATCCTTGCCAAAACCGGTTTGGCTCAATGGATAGAATGTCGGTTTGTGGACGGAAAGGTCCCAGGTTTGATTTTGGTCAAGGGCCTGTACATTGGTTGTGGGCACATCCCAAGCAGGGGATGTGCAGGAGGCAGCTGATAGATGTTTCTCTCATTGATGTTTCTAGCTCTCAATCCCTCTTCCTTCATCTCTGGAAAATCAATAAAATATATTTTAAAAAATGCAGTTCTTGAAAACTGTAATTATAGTTTTGATAAGTCTTAGCCACAGTAGACAAGGAAAATAGACACAGATCCTATAGACTTTGTTTGTTTGTTTGTTTATTTATTTATTTATTTATTTATTGCTTGATTGATTGATTAAGGTATCACATATTTGTCCTCACCCCCCATTCCAATCCCCCACCCCTCCCCACTCATGTCCTCACCCCCTTATTGTCCTCGACCACTGGTTAGGCTCATATGTGTGCACACAAGTCCTTTGGTGGATCTCTCCCTTTTATCCCCACCCTCCCTCTGAGGTTCAATTGTCTGACCTATGGCTCCTTATCTCTGGGTCTGTTCTTGTTCATCAGTCTATGTTGTTCACCATTTCCCCTAGATGAGTGAGATCATGTCTTACTGGAAATATATAATAAGAATCAAAAATGAGACAAGCAATAATCGTTATGCTGAAAGGCCTATGAATCTGTCTGCAGTGAGTTTCTCTCTGGGCCTTTAATTCCCACGATGAGGAACAGCATCACAGATCCTACAGTCTTAAAACAGACACCACAACATGATAAACGATTGGATGCCAGGCCCTGCCCAGGTAGCTCAGTTGCTTAGAGCATCACCCCAATACACCAAGCCTGCAGGTTGGATCTCTGGTCAGGGCAAGTACAAAAACCAGCCAATGAATGCATAAATAAGGGGAACAACAAATCAATATTTTTTTCTCTCTCTCCCTTCCTTTGTCTCTCTAAGTAAGACAATGAAATTTGATGTCAATGTATTAGCCACCGGCATGACTCAGTGGTTGAGCATGGGCCTATGAACCAGGAGGTCATGGTTTGATCCTAGTCAGGGCCCATGCCTGGTCTGTGGGCTCTATCGCCAGTTTGGAGCATGCAGGAGGCAACCGATCATAGTTTCTCTCTCATCATTGATGTTTCTATCTCTCTCTCCCTCTCCCTTACTCTCTGAAATCAATAAAAAATAAGCCTAACCAATGGACACAGACAACGGGGGGGGGGGGGGTGCGCAAAAGCATGAGTGTGTGTGTGTGGGGGGGGGGGTGTTGCATGGTAATGGGAGGATAAGGATACATATGTAACACCTTAATCAATTAAGAAATTAAACAACTATACTTTTAAAAAATGGACATGTTCAAATGTACAGTTTACTAAGTAGACATCAGTTTTCTTAGTAGAAAGTCTGTGTCACCTTGTGTTTAAGTACATAACAATGTTTGTTATGTGTAAGTACACATGACAAACATTGCCCTGCACCTGAGCACTGTGGGATATGATAAAAAGTCAAAAAGAAAGAAACAAAGAGTAGAGCGGTCAGGGGAGGGAGACATGGGGAGAGATTGGTTAAAAGGTTGAACCTTTCAGTTACAAGATTGGCAAATTCTGGGGCTCTAATGCACAGCATGATTTAGCTAAAACCCTGGTTTATCTTCTTCTTGCGTGTTGCTGAGAGACGGCAACTCAGGGACAGGAGAGAGGTGTTAGCTAAGGCCAGGGCGGTCCTCCTCTTGCAATATCGTATATGATAAAGAGCTAATATGCTGAATAGACCGGATGGCAGGATCACCTTTTAGGACGACCTTCTGGAATGACCTTTCAGAACAACCAGTGGGCAGGGGGGAGGGTCCATAGGGCTGCAGGGCCGAGAGGCATCTCGGGCTGGGCAGGCCTACCATTGCACAAATTTTGTGCACTGAGCCTCTAGCATAAATATACGAGTTCAGGAAGCTTCCTCGGTGGTTTTTTCAAAAACACTTATGCACTTACACACACACACACACACACACACACACACACACACACTTCCCGAGAGCAAAAAACCACACCTGGAGGTTGAAGAATCTCTCCCCCCAAACTTGTTCTTCCTTCATGGTGACCCAGCCTGACTTGGTGGGTTTAAGGAGGGAGATACGACTTCTCACTCAGGGATTTGCCCCTGCGGACACGTTCACCGCTGTCCCTTAAAATTAACGTGGCTCAGGACACAATCTTCACTAACAGTTGGCTCCGTGGAGGTATTCCTCCACTGTCTTCTCATATTGGCTTTTCCTGTGAGGAAGTCTGGTGCCAGGGAGCTTGTCGTTATGGAGATTTGCATTTTCCCCCCCTGGAAAGTAAGGTGATGACGATTTTAGAAACCCAGGCTAATCCTTGATTTGTTCTTGAATTAAAATTCACATAAAAATCAACCATTAAAGATATATTTTATTGATTTTTAAGAGAGAGAAAGGGAGAGAGATAGAGAGCCAGAAACATCGATGGGAGAGAAAGATCAATCAGCTGCCTCCTGCACACCCCCTTTTGGGGATGTGCCCGAAACCAAGATACATGCCCTTGACCGGAATCGAACCTGGGACCTTCAGGCCGCAGGCTGAAGCTCTATCCACTGAGCCAAGCCAGTTTCAGCTAAAAATGAACCATTTTAATGTGTACAATTCGATGTAGGATATACATTTAAAAATTTTTTTATCCTTCATCCCCCACAAAAGGCCAAGATAAAGATTGCAGCTCTCGGGGATTTCATTTTTAAGCATGGACACCTTATCACTTGTTTGGTCTTTTCTCATGTCTGTAAAATTTTCAGTTATTTATTTCTGGAGCTGTTAGTAGACATCACGCTCACGTCTTTCCTTCTGACACCAGGGATATGACACTGGCCCTCTTTGTTGTACTCCTCAAGTACCTTACATCCCCACTTCAGGTCCCCCTATGCTGCATAATGGGAATTTCCTCAGTATTACGCTCCACTTCCATGACTGTCTCTTCAGCTGTGCCTCTTCCCCAAGGGGTTGAGTTGTTTGAATGTGCTCAGTGTACAGGGTTTTTCATCTCTCAAGGTTTTAACTCATTAGGTTCTTCTACAACAGAATCCACATTCTTCTGGTGTCAAAAATTGAATCCGCCTTTTATGCTTCAGAGATTGAAGCATGATTAATCTCAAATTACTCTAACAATTTCCTACTGGCTCTACTCTATTCCATATCACAGTCCCCATCATCAGTAGATTGCTGTCCGTAGCATTGCCATTATCAGGATAATTCTACTGTGCATTCTTTTTTTTTCTTTTTTTTTAATGTCTTCTTTGATAAGGTATTACATATGTGTCCTTATTCTCCCATACCTCCTCCTATTCCCCCCGCCCCCACTCATGCCCTTACCCCCTATTATCTGTGTCCATTGGTTAGGCTTATATACATGCATTCAAGTCTTTTGGTTGATCTCTCCCCCTTTACCCCCACCCTCCCCTACCTTCCCTCTGAGGTTGGATGGTCTGATCGATGTTTCTCTGTCTCTGGATCTGTTTTTGCTCATCAGTTCATGTTGTTCATTACATTCCATAAATGAGTGAGATCACGTGATATTTATCTTTCTCTGTCTGGCTTATTTTACTTAGACTCACCCCTCACACACCTGGTCTTCCACAGGTTGCTCACAGGGCTGTCCTGGGAGTCAGGCTGACAAGGCAGGGATGATGGCAGCTGCCCATACCCCATGGTAATCACTATCTCAGACTCAGAATCTGCTCAGGGTTCTTCCCCTCAAGGCTGGTCCCATGGGAGCCTCCTGGGCACACATGACAGACACCCGTGGCTGACAATGCAGGACTTGGGCTGTTTCAGGCCACACAGGGGAAGTTTCTCACTGTGGACCATAGGCTCGGTCCAGTCCCTGAATACAAACATGGAGCAGGGGACCACGGCTTCCAACCTTCACCTGGCTTCTGACCCCTTCCTTCCTGTGAGGACCTGGAGTTTCTCTTTGTGTCTACACAGTGGAGGTGCTCACTGCTGACCATGGGCTCAATGCAGTGGGCAGAGATGTCCCAGTGCATGTACAGAAACACTGACCTTCACCTGGACCCTGACCCCTCCCTTCCTGTGAGGACCTGGTGCCCCTCTCTGTGTCTACACAGGATCTCTTCTCTGTGATGACCTGCTGATGGCTTCAGACACTGGTGACCACTCAGCGTTTGTTGCTGGTTTTCCCTGTAATTTCCTCTCCTTTTGGGCAACTTTCATTTCCCTTTTTTCTGCATTTGTCTGTTCCTAAAATATATTTATAGAACTGCTAGTGGCCTGGTGCACAAAATTCATGCATGGGGGAGGGGAATGGTCCTCAGCCCGGCTTTCACCCTCTCGCAATCCAGGACCCCTGGCTCCTAACCACTCACCTGCCTGCCTGATTGATTGCCCCTAGCCACTCTGTGTGCTGGCCTGATTACCCAACTACTCCCCATCCCCCTCTGCTTTCTGGCCTGATCACCCCTAACTGCCTGCCCCTGCTGGACTGATTGCTCCCAACTTCCTCCTCGCATCGGCCTGCCAAACCGGTCATTAAAAAACTGAACCGCTTTCTTACACCTTACACCAAACAGCTGTTGCCCTGAAAACCCTTCCTCAGCCCCAACCTTAGTCTCTGCCCTTGCAGTTCACCAAGATTAGGTTCTGATTGGTCGGTTTCTATGCCAGTCAATGTCAAAAGCTCCGCCTCCTAGGCAGCCATTGGCTTCCCTGGGAAATCCAGAATGGCGCTGACTTCACATTAGCGCTAACTCTTCTGTCATGTCCCCTCAATCCGCTACCAAGTGTGTCTCTGGCTGCTCTGAGAAGCGGCAACCTCAGGTCTGTGCTGGTTGCAATTCTGAATTCTCACCCCTGACCTAACCTTCTTCGTATGGTGGGAGCTCCGTGAAGGAAAGCATGTGTCTTGTTCATTCTTAGTTCACTCACAGACTTTACCTGTGTCTGTGCATCTATGCTGACGCCACATCATGACCGGTCGAACGGTTGTTTTGGTCGTCACGGCCACTGCCTGTTTATATGTATAGATAGAGATGGAGTGTGGTACACATTTCAGAAATGTCATAAGTAGCAGCACGTCTGAGCATTAAGAGCAGATGGGGGTTCTTAGGTGGGCTCCTCCATTGTCCACCTTGACTGTGGAGTCAGATACCTTGATTCTCTTGTGTGTCCACCCACTCACCTCCATTTGACCTGGGAATCAACAAGGATGGATCCATCCCGTGGCCTGAGAACCCCTGAACCCACAGCCACTCTGAGGAGTTGGGGGTCACAACAACATATTACAGATGGGGAAACGGAGGCTCAGAGGTTGAATGCCTACTGCTCATAGGCAACAGGGCCATGGATGATGGAGGAAAATTTATTTTTTTCAATTATTTTTAAATATATATATTTTATTGATTTTTCATAGAGGGGAAGAGAGAGGGATAGAGAGTTAGAAACATCGATGAGGGAGAAACATCGATCAGTGCCTCTTGCACCTACCCCCCCCCCACACACACACACACTGGGGACATGCCCGTAACCAAGGTACATGCCCTTGACCGGAATCAAACCTGGGACCCTTCAGTCCACAGGCCGACGCTCTATCCACTGAGCCACACCAGTTTTGGCAATGGAGGAGAATTTAAATAAGAATGAACATTGTCACCAACCCTACTGATGACTCACTGTCCCCTAAGCTGAGGACCAGAGGCCAGGATCACAGAATGGGGCATAGCTCTGCCCCAGAATCAATGCCCTGAGGAGGCAGGAGTGAGTCATAATCTTGCTTCCAGGAATGGGAGGGTGGCTGCTGTGGCCAGAAAAAGGAGAAGGTCATGAGGGGGTCCATGAGACACAGAAAGCCCACACTCAGGGCCAGGAAAAGAGCTGGTTTTGCTTCCCTTATTTCCATGCATCTCCCTATGTGCTCACTGTCACAGAGACATCGCCCTGAGCTGCACAGGGAAAGGGTGAGCGTGTCTCTGTTGATCTGAGCTCTGCAGGCCATAGGGACTTATGTCTTCCTGAAGCATGTCCAGGCACGGGTGGCACTGTACAGAGGGAGGTGCTGATAGACATGCTGAAGATGAAGGAGACCCTGTCAGGGAGGTCGTGCTCTGGGTCACCTCATCTGCAAGGGTCGTCTCTGGAAGGACCTGGTCTATTTCCTGCTTTGTCATAGAAACAACAGCCAGCCTACCAGGGAGATGTTGTTCCCCTTCCTGGGGGCTTGGTGACGTGGCCACCATGAGAGAAGAAGGGCCAGCCTCCCACTGCCCACACCCCATGTGCCTGCCCAGATGGGACCATCGTCTCCGTCTACACACTCCACATCTGAGCGAGGAGACACCATGACCACCACCCTCATCGCTGTGCTTTTCATTGGTGAGATTTCAAGGGAGAGGCGAGTCCTTATCTATTAGGATCCCCAAGACTCAGGAGGCTTTTGCAGAGGGGTTTGCTGTTCAGGATTGAAGGGCAAATCTCTCACAGGGACTCTCTTCCAGGGCTGAGTGTGGAGCTCCAGAACCAAGTGACAGCAGGTGAGATGGTCCCCATGTGTCCCAGGTTACCTCTCACTGGGGACAAGGGGCTACAGCCTGTGCATTGGAAGATGGAGAGCCGTGGTTCTGGGTTAATGGATTTGGGGTGCATAAGAAATGAGAGAGTGGTAATACCTTCAAACCCAGCCTTTGGTTTCCTTACAGGGGTCCTCCCCAAACCTACTGTCTGGGCTGAGGCAGGCCCCATGATCCCCGGGGTAACCCTGTGACTATCTGGTGTCTGGGTTCCCCAGGGGCTGAGGAGTATAGTCTGTATAAAGAGGGAAGACCAGAACCCTTGTACAAACAGAAGGTGAGGTGGTCTTTCCATCACGTGGTGCTGGGCCACACTGTGAGTCTGTGGGACACAGAGAAGCTTTGACCTGCCTCACAGCATTTGCAATCCGCAATGCCAAATGGTCGACAGATCAAAAGGTGAAAAACAAACCTTTTGGGAAAAAGGAAGGGGGGAACTATCTTACTAGCTTATGGGTGACTTTTTTTTTTTCGATGTGGACAAAGAACACAAACTTAGGGGGGACATGGACACAGTGGAATCCATTAACATGAAGAGCTTCTGTTCCTATAGACACAGCGAGACAGTGAAGAAGATATTTGCTGTGCCTAATTGAGACCATGGACTGGCATCCAGGTCATTAGGACATATGTATAAGTTGTTATATAGCAGCAGAGAGCAATGGGAAAGCAAGCAAAAAACATTAACAAGCAAGGGATACTGACATGCTTATGTGCAGTGACATTATGTAAAGGTGAGAGCTGGCCATGGCTGGTGTTCTCAGTGGTTAGAGCATCAGCCTGACCACCTAAGGGTCACAGGTTTGCTTCTGGGTCAAGGGCATGTACCTAGGATGTAGGTTTGATCCACGGCCCTCATGTGGGATGCAACCTATTCATGTGTCTCTCTCAGATCAATGTTTCTCTCTCTCTCTCTCTCTCTCTCTCTCTCTCTCTCTCTCTCTCTCTCTCTCTCTCTCTCCTTTCCTCTCTCCCTTCCATCCTGTCTAAAAATTATTGGAAATAATATCCTCAGGTGATGAGTAACCAAAAAAATTTTTAATAAACTGTGCTGAGCTTTATAAGTCATTGGAGAAATAAATATGCATCAAACTACAAGGTGGTACCAATACCTACACTGAATAATGAACATTAAAAAGGCAGGAAACATGAAGGCTTGGCAGGGATGGGAACCTACCAGGACCCTTGAACCAGGGAAAGTCGTGGAAATGCTGAGGCCACTGGGAAACTACTCAGCAGAGTCTTTCATAAATGAGCTCCCTCAAGAGCTGTGGCCGGGTGTCCCATTGGGCTGTTTAGAGCCAGACTCTCGGGGGCTGAGTCAGAATCAGAACCTGGGTCCCGCCCTCTCTGAGCAGGAGTCAGAGGCACAGACTCATGAGACCTGAGGAACTGGTGAGACCTCAGGCACTGCTGCCCAGCCTCCTGAATCTTGGACTCCTCGTGAGCCCTCATTCTGGGGAGATGCAGAGCCAGGCTCAGGGCGGGGCCAACTTGGCTGTGGGGTGTGGTAACCCCAAAGGTTTGCAACATCCTTTAAGTAATCATATCCTGTGAGATTCTGTTCTGCAGGTTCAGGCTTCCTCCATTTTGCAGAGCAGAACCCTCAGAGCAGATGCCATGGCATCCATCTTCTCTGCTCTTCTCTGCCTCGGTCAGTTGTGGACATTAGGAGGGGGGGCAAGAGAGGGGTGGCACCCCTTGTTCATGGGGACCCTCAGGCTCAGACAGCTGGAGTGGATGGGCCCTGATGGGAAAGGAATCAGCTGAGACATCTGGGTGCAAATCTCTCACAGGGACTCTCTTCCAGGGCTGAGTCTGGACCAGGGGACCCGTGTGCAGGCAGGTGAGTCCTCCCCAGGCTCCATGCCCCTCTTCTTCCTTCATCCCTGGGGCTCAGGATGGAGCACAGAGGTGCTGGGATGAGGTGAGAGAAAAGGAGGTTCTAGCACTGAGCTAGGACATGAAGGTGGGAAAGGTCTTGGTAATGCAGCCTTCAGTTTACTTCCAGGGACCCTGCTCAAATCCACTGGGCAAAACCAGACTCTGTGGGGTCCTGGGGGAGCACGTGACCCTCTGGTGTGAGGGGACAGTGGAGGTCCAGGACTTCTGTTTGACAAAGGGGGAAGCACATTGCCCCCTTGCAGAGCAAAACTACACGATCCAATGGACCAGGGCACATTCAGCGTCACAATCCTGACAGAGAATAATGCTGGGATATATCCCTGTTATTATTACAGCCTTGATGGCTGGTCAGAGAGCAGTGACCGCCAGGAGCTCCAGGTCTCAGGTAAGTCCCATTATGAATCCATCCATTCATTCGGGCACCAAACTGGGATGTTATTAGGGTCATTACTTTGAGTGGAGCCCCATGTGAGAGAGTGAGGTTAGCAGATCACAAGGGCCCTTAGGCCAGAGACACAGAGAGACAGTGAGACCTGGGGTACAGGTCAGGTGATGGTTTAGTGGGAGGAGGTTCCCCAATAGTTTACATCTGGTCTCCCCAGGTGAGTCTGGGAAGCCCTCTCTCCTGAGCCAGCAGGGCCCCTTCATGGCCTCTGGACAGAGCCCGGCCCTCCAGTGTCGCTCTGATGTCGGCTATGACAGATTCGCTCTGCACAAGGAGGGAGGACGGGACCTCTCCCAGAGCCTTGTCCTGCAGCCCCAGGCTGGGCTCTCTCAGGCCCACTTCCCCCTGACACTCTGGGAGGCTGACAAGGGGGAGGGTACATACGCTAGAGTAGGAACAAACTTTTCTTTGAGTGTTTGACACAGTGACCCACTGGACATCCTGGTGGCTGGTGAGGAGCCAGTGGGCTCAGTCAGGGATCCTGACTCTGCACAGGCACTGCTGGGGGCGGGGGGGGGGGCGGTTCTCAAGTGGTGAGGCTAGACTGAAAGTATAGGACCCCTGGGAGGGAGAGAGACAGGGTTGGGGAGAGAGGAAGCAACTCAGAAAAGCAGAGACAGACAGAGAGGAGGGTCCTCAGAGAGAGGCCTGATGACTCTCAGATCAGATCAAGGTAGGCAACCCACTCAGCATTGCTCATAGGTTGAACTTTGACCTATGAACCCGGAGGTCATGATTGAATTCCAGGTAAGGTTGCAAGCCCAGGTAGCAGGATCAATGCCCAGGTAGGGGGTATGCTTGAGGCATCTGATTATATCCTCTTTGTCATCATTGATGTTTCTATCACTCTGTCCTTCTCCTTTCCTCTCCATAATATATATATATATATATATATATATATATATATATATATATATATATATATATATATATATATATATATATATATATATATAAATTAGTGGGCCAGTGCATAAAATTTGTGCACTCAAGGAGGGGGCAGGGAGGCAGTTCCCCAAGCCTGGCCTGTGCCCCATCACAGTGCTGGAGCCCCACAACCCATCACAGCAAAGAGGTAGGCCCCAACCACCCATCTGAGGCTCCTTAATAGATTGCCGCAAAGAGATAGGACAGCTGAGAAGGGGTGGGGACATGATCCTCAAGTTCCCGAGACAGCCCAGGGGTCAGGGAGATGAGCCTCAAGCCCTGGGCCATTGCTAGTATTGGAATGTGAGCCTCATGTCTTGGGCAGGCACAGGGGGCAGGAACACAGCAGGCTGATTGGTCCTTACATAATGGTGTCCTCAACAATTTGCATATTATACAGTTATGAGTTAGATTTTAAGATACAAGGTGGGAAGGCAGCCCTCACATTCTTCCCTCTCTCTAGGACACCTGCCTGACAGACCGTCCCTCTCAGTGCAGCCAGGCCCCAGGGTGGTCTCAGGAGAGTACGTGACCCTGCTGTGTCAGTCACGGAGCCAGAGGGACACATTCCTCTGTCCAAGGAGGGGCCAGCCGACCCCCCCACCCCCACCCCCTGCTTCTGAGATCAGAGCACTGAGCTCAGCAGTTCCAGGCAGAGTTCTCCATGAGTCCTGTGACCTCAGCCCACGGGGGCACCTACAGGTGCTATAGCTCAGACAGCTCCTCCCCCTTCCTGCTGTCACTCCCCAGTGAGCTCCTGGTGCTCCTGGTCTCAGGTGAGGGTCCTTAACCCTGTCTGCTAGCTGTCAGCTCAGAGCCCTGTGCCCAGGAGAGGTGAGGCTAGGATGGAAGAAATACAATAAGAGTGTCTTGGGTTGAGCTGTAGGATGCGGGTGGGGAAGACCTTTGTAATGTAGCCTCTTGTTTTCTCCAGGATCCCTTCCCAAACCCACCCTCTGGGCTGAGCCAGGCCCTGTGATCCCCTGGGGTAGCCCCATGACCCTCTGGTGTCAGGGGACTCCAGGGGCTGAGGAGTACAGTCTGGTGAAAGAGGGAAGCCCAACTCCTTGGGACAGACAGATTCCACTGGAGCCCGGGGACAAGGCCAAGTTCCCCATCACATACATGACAGAGAATAACGTAGGGATATATCGCTGTAACTATCTCAGCCTCACTGTCTGGTCGGAGCGCAGTGACCCCCTGGAGCTGGTGGTGAGCATAGGTAAGCGGACACTCAGGGGTCCCAGCCTCAGGCTCTGCTCTCAGGAAGGGGGTCTGCTCTCAGGGTGTCTCCCTCTCTCAGCCCAGCCCTGGGGGACATGAGGGAGGTGTGAGACCCATTTAACACCCTGCTTCCTCCTCTCCTAGGAGCCTACAGCAAACCCAGCCTCTCAGCCCTGCCCAGCCCTGTCGTGCCCTCAGGAAGGAACGTGACTCTCCAGTGTGGCTCAGGGCAGGAATATCACAGGTTCCTTTTGACTAAGGAAGGAGATCACAGACTCTCCTGGGCCCTGAGCTCACAGCGACAGCCCAGTAGTCAGTCCCAGGCCATGTTCTCTATGGGCCCCGTGACCCCCATCCACAGGCAGACGTTCAGATGCTATGGCTGCTATAGGGACAGACTGCACGTGTGCTCACACCCCAGTGACGCCCTGGAGCTCCTGGTCCCAGGTGAGTCCAGTTATTGCTCCACCCATGGACTGAGCCAGGCGTCTTCAAACTACGGCCCGCGGGCCACATGCAGCCCCCAGAGGAGTCTGATCCTGCCCGCCAGGTTTTTTGGGCAGTGAGCGCAGCCAAGGTGTTACAGTAGGGATTAGTAGTTCATATAGTCTGGTCCTCCAGCTCTCTGAGGGACCGTGATCTGGCCCCCACTTTAAAAAGTTTGAGGACCCCTGGCACTGAGCTATCAGCCAGGTTGTTGGCATCGTTGCTGTGAGGGAGCCCCATGTGAGAAGGTGGAGTGAAGTGATTACATGGTCTTCTGGGCCAGAGACACTGAGACAGTGAGACTTGGAATCCAGGCCAGGAGAAGGGGTTTATGGGAGGAGGTTCCCCTGTAATCCATGTCTGGTCTCCCCAGGTGAGGCTGGGAAGCCCTCACTCCTGAGCAAGCAGGGCCCCATCGTGGCCTATGGACAGAGCCTGACCCTCCAGTGTCGCTCTGATGTCAGCTATGATCGATTCGCTCTGCACAAGAAGGGGGGACAAGACCTCCTGAAGAGCCTTGTCCTGCAGCCCCAGGCTGGGCTCTCTCAGGCCCACTTCCCCCTGGACACTGTGAGCAGCTCCCACGGGGGCCGGTACAGATGCTATGGTGGATACAAGCTCTCCTCTGAGTGGTCTGCCCCCAGTGACTCCCTGGACATCCTGGTGGCAGGTGAGGAACCAGTGGGCTCAGTCAGGGACCCAGACTCTGCACACGCCCTGCTGGGGGTCTCAGGTGGTGAGGTCAGAAGGAAAGTGAAGGCCCCATGGTGGAAGGGGGACAGAAAGGCAGGACAGGAGGGGAGTGGGGGAGACTCAGAGAAACAGAGACACAGAGAGGAGGGTCCTCAGAGAGAGGCCTCTGTGACTCTTTGGTCAGAACAAGGTGGGCAGGCAGCCCCCCCCCCTCTCTCTTTCTCTCTTTCTTTAGGACACCTGCCTGACAGACCCTCCCTCTCGGTGCAGCCAGGCCCCAGGGTGGCCTCAGGAGAGAACATGACCCTGCTGTGTCAGTCACGGAGCCAGAGGGACACGTTCCTTCTTTCCAAGGAAGGGACAGCCGATCTCCCCCTGCGTCTGAGATCAGAGCACCGAGCTCAGCAGAACCAGGCAGAGTTCTCCATGAGTCCTGTGACCTCAGCCCACAGGGGCACCTACAGGTGCTACAGCTCACGAAGCTCCTCCCCCTACCTACTGTCATTCCCCAGTGAGCCCCTGGAGCTCCTGGTCTCAGGTGAGGGCCTCTGACCCTGTCTTTCTGTCACTAGCTTATTGCGCTTAGCATTATAACCTCTGACATATTTTGCACATCCCTCTCTATTATTGCTTTTGTTATGAGAGCTTTTAAGCAATAGTTACTTACACATATAAATTTAAGGTTCAAACATTTAGGACTTAGAAGAGGTAACTCTACTGGAAATGTCTTACAAAAGATGCCTCAAATGTGTTGTGTATTTTTTTTTTCTTCAGATGCATTTACCAGTCATATTCATAAAACTGAACCCACTCTTAGCTCAAAAATTGCTCAGGGTCTACATATAAATGCATCTCTGTATGTCTGAAACCAACCCATAGATACTTGGTTCTCAGCTTTTGTTTAAATATTAGCTCTTATAACCAATGAGGTAGCTTCCATGGCTCAGAATGCCACAATGGGAAGAGAGATTGAAATAACTCATTGTTTCCTGCAATGAGAGACTGCATGTCTCCACAGTCCTGAATTCTCAAGGCAAAGCTAATTTGAGCTCCAAGGTGACTCAAAGAAGAATCCATGAAAGCAGACGTGACCCTTCTCTAGCAGACAAAGGGTTCCTGGTGGGACTGGTAGCAGTTAGGTCATGAGAAAGGGGACAGTGATGGGGACCCTGGGCTTGAGTGGCATCAACTGCTCACACAGTCCCACTTCTTTCTGATTCTCAGGAGCAGCTGACACCATCAGCCCCTCACAGAACAACTCAGACCCCAAGAGTGGTGAGTAGGAGACACTCTTCAGTTAATGGGCTTCAGCAAAGACGGTTGCATGTAGGCTGGGAGAGGGTGCCCTGGAGGATATCCTGGGTCCTGGGTGAGTTTGTCCTGTACTGATCTCTGTGACCTCTTTGCCCACAATACCCAGCCTCCCAGGCCCAAGACTATACCTTGGAGAATTCCATCCGGATGGGTGTGGCTGGATTGGTCCTGGTGGCCCTTGGGGTGCTACTATTTTGGTCTCGAAACAGTGAGAAACAAGCCCAAGATGCAGCCAGGATGTGAACACAGAGGAAACAATGCCCTCCAAGAGAGGAGGACCCTTGGGAGTGAATCTCATGTGTCCAGAAGGTTCTGGAAGATCACGTGGGACATATGCTGAAGGACCTGTCTGTGGCTCCTTGCAGGTGGAGCAGTCATCACTCAAGCACAGGGACTAGGTCTTGACCTTCTGCCCTTGAACTCTGGCCCTTTCTGACCCGACCACTGTCTCCTCGTTTCCTTAGAATTCTCCCTTCTGGTCCTTTTTACCTTTGCCCTTTCATATAATAATTTGGGTGCTTATAAGATTCTACACTCACAATTCTCACCTTCAGTGAACTTTTACCATATCAATTGGCCACTCTTTTATTTGTAAAGGAGAGCTGGTGTACAATAAAGTCAGTTCTCATCTGTTTTCTCCACTTGACATGAACTGTGAAGACACATGTTTCCTGTGTATCTCCATGCACGTGACACTGCGTGTTCTCTCTGATTCTCTGAAGAACAGCCGCCCACTGTTCCCTAGGTCTTTAGCCAATGTCATCCTCACCTCTTTCCTCCTGAAACCACACACATGGGTCTTCTCTTTCCATTCCCTTACAGCTGCCAGTGCTTCTGTATTGAAGGCAACTGCCCCTCAGCTTCAGTCCTGATGATAATTAACTCCTCCCTGTATGTTTCTGGTACATTTTAAGCTGAAATATAGGTCCTGAGGAGCTACTGGGCAGGGATTCCCAGTGAATGTGTTCACAGGCCCTTTTAGAGGAACACATGGGACTTCAGAAACCCTCTGTCTCACTCAACCACAATCATGGCAGGTTTTTACAAGCAAAAGTCATGGGTACTTTTCTCCCCAGCACTGTAATCATGGGCTGTGAGTTCTGATGTTGATCTGGGACCCCTCACAACTGAGGGAGTACCTTCATATCCAAGCCTCCCCCTGCCACCCCATTTTTAACTACCACCCATGGGTATGGGACCAGCCCATTTTCCTCCCCATGTCTCTATCAGTGTCTTTGTGGCTTCTGTATACACTCAGTTTTAAACTTCTGTTGGGCTAGATTTCAGGCAGGTTTGAATGATGGATGTTCTGTAGTTTAGCTGTAATTTGATATGGTTGTGGAAAATTCCTATTACTACGCTTACTTACACAACCATCTTGACCAGAACTCTGTATTCCCATGCATCTAAAGTGTTCAATTCCAGTCTCTCTGTATTGCATTTTACAAACCTAAAGGCCTGGAGCATGGCTTCATGCACGGGTGGCGACCAGCCATCCTGCCCCTGTTGGGGCGGATCAGGTGGGCCAGCTGGGGAGTAGCAGCCAGGAGGTTGGCAGCCAGGCCCCACCCCTGAGCTGATCAGGGGCAATTATGGGTAGGGCCAGCCAGGGGGAAGGGCCACGAGAAGTTGGCTGGCATATGCCCACCACTTGGTCAAACACCAGGTTGAGGGGACAATTTTTGTATATTAGCCTTTTATTATATAGGATTTCTTCAATGCTGTCTTGCAATTTTGCTATTGTATCTTCCACTGTATCTTCTCCTGGGTGAAGAAATAAAATATTTTGAGAGTGTTAAATGAAATCATGTTTTTATTTTTATTCCTTTTACTGCTATGACATTTAAGTAATGCTTTTCCACAATTCTCTATACTTTTATCCTATAAACCCTGGGTTTGTTTCAATAATTCAATTTTCACCTTCGCTGTTTCTGACAGTTCAACAATCTTTGATGAAAATGAGTTTCTAGTGTTCTGTTGTCTCACATGTGATTACCCGCCCCAAAGATTCTGTAGACAGCCTTTCTTAGCATTATTTTTCATAATCAGAGTACTTGTTAGCATCTATTCTTTGTAGATACTCACACCTTGCTGGAAAACAAGTCAGTTTCACTAAAAAGAGAGGTTGAAAGGAAGCCAGGAAGGCTGGTCAACAACCTTAATTGCTTTAACCACTCACCCCTTAGTTGAGACACTGTTAGCTGAAGCAGCCTCCACATTGTCTGTCCTGTGTAACTTTCTGTTATTTCCTGCCTTAGGGCTACATGTAAATTTCTATTTATGTTGCCTAAGATGTTTTCCCCAAAGCCTTAATAAAAGGGGATGGAAGGGCCAGAGCAGGGGTAGTTCTTCCACTAGAGTTGAACTACCGCCTGGCCCCCCATATTGCCAAATTGAATTTCTTCAAATCTCAAGTCTTTTTTCATTTGTGTGCAGCCCTTCTCCAGAACCCAAATCCTGAATTGGAACTCTTTCCATGCGGGTCGTGAAAGAGATTCCTATAACACCTGATTCTCCACAGGGAGTTTCTCCCAGGGCTTAACTGATATTGGAATCTGAAGGGGATGGAGAGTTGCATCCACTCTCTCAAACTCATCTTATTTATTTATTTATTTATTTATTTCCCTTTTTTAATTTATTGATTATGGTATCACATAATTGTCATCATCTCCCCAATCCCATCTCAAGCCCTTCCCTACATATACCTTCACCTCCCCACCCCCGCCGTTGTCCATGGCCACTGGTCAGGCCCATATGCATGCACACAAGTCCTTTGGTTGATCTCTTCCCCTTTACCCCCACCCTCCCTCTAAGGTTTGAAAGTCTGTTCGGTGCTTCTCTTTCTCTGAGTCTGTTTTTGTTCATCAGTCTATTTTGTTCATCATTCTTCTAGATGTGTGAGATTTTGTGATCTAAGAAATATCCTTGTAAGAACCTAAACTGAGAAAAGCCATAATGGTTATGCTGAGAGGCAAGTGAATCAGTCTACAGTGAGTTACTTTCTGGACCAACAGTTCTTTTGAGTCCCAATTTCAATGTCAAATAGTTCCTTATGTATACATGTCAGCCATGCAATTTCAGATCTGGTTGGTGGCTCCAAACACATCTCTTGACTGTGATGTGCCCAGCAGGCCTGGCTCCAAATGTGAGCCTCACACTCACACCTGGACATATGCTCCTGTTGGACTAGGCTGGATTGAATCTGTTACACACACACACACACACACACACACACACACACACACACACACACGGCTGACCTTGGGCTGGGTCAGTGCATAGAGATGCCTCAATGCTAATTCTCAGGCATGAGAAGTGGGGCAACCCAAATATCACCTTCCAGATCTGCTCCCTGCTGGTGACAGTCCTGGGGTCCCTCTCCTGTCCACACGGAAGTGGAGAACTCCAAACAGATGACTACTTGTGGTCATCACCACTGGCCACTGCTCTGGTCCTTTTTATTTGTTGTGGTTACCTCTCTGTTTGGGGAACTCACATTTCACTTCCTCTGCATTGATGGTGCAGATAACAGAGATATTAGCAATAGAATAGGAATAGATGAGGGCTCTTGAGTGGACACACCCACCCCTCAATTTGATTGTGAAGTGAGACACATTGGTTATCTTGTGTTTCATCCCACATACCTTAATCAGGTCTGCAGATTATCAAGGGCTGATCCCTCCCACATCGCAAACATCACCAATCCCACAACACTCTGAGAATGTGGCTTCATGCCTACGTGCTTCACACCAGGAATCTGAAGTGCAGAGATCGGCTAGTACTGCACAAGGTCACACAGATCATGAATGACCGGGAAATATTTAAGTATGATCTCTGTTCCCAACATCAGAGCACTAGACCCTTCATTGACCCCCAAAAGCTGAAGAGAGAAGGACAGGAGGAGGGGACAGCTCTGCTTAAGGAAGGAGAGTCACTGAGGAGGCAGGAATGGGTCATATCTTATTTCCATGAAACTGGGTGGATGCTATTGCCAGAAAAAGGAGAAGTCCATGGAGGGGGTGTGATAGAGAGAAAGATACATTCCGGGGCCATAGAAAAGACATGTTTCCCTCCCTTATTTCCCCACATTACCCTCTGTGCCCATTGTCCCAGGGAAATCAGCTTTAGTTGCACACAGAGAGAATGAGCATTTCCCTGCTGATCTGAGCTCTGCAGGCCACAGGGACGCACGTTTTCCTGAAGAGTCTCAGGAGCCCGGGTGGCACTGTCCATGGTGAGGACCACAGGGAGCTGCTGATGGATGGGCCGAGGAGAAAGGAGATGCGGTGGGGGAGGCTCTGACAGGAAAGGACGTGCCCCGGGTCACCTCACCTGCCAGGGGCATTTCAGAAGGGAGACTACAGGTCTATTTTCTGCTTCACCGTTGAAATGACAGCCAAGCTGCTAGAGAGAGGCTGTGCCCTTGACTGTGGGGTGTTGACGTGATAACCATCAGAGAGGAAGAGCCAGTCCCCATGAGCCCACACCTTCTATGTCTGTACAGAGGGCAACATCATCTCCATCTGCACACCCCTGAGGAGAGCAAGGAGACACCATGACCCTGACCCTCGTGGCTGTGCTCTGTCTTGGTGAGATGGTGGGGGGTAGGGGAGTCCTGGTGTGTCAGGACCCCAGGACTCAGGAGGCTAATGGGGAGGAGGGAGCTGCTCAGGGTTCAGGGCAAATCTCTCACAGGAACTCTCTTGCAGGACTGAGTGTGGGCCTCAGGAGTCCAGTGCAGGCAGGTGAGTCTCCCCAGGTGTCCCAGGTCCCTCTCCTCCCTGGGTTCAAGGGTACAACATCTGGGGATAGAGGAGAATAGCTCTGGCCTGACAGATGGGGGGCATCTGGGACTGAGAGCTGAGGACTGAGAGTGAAAATGTCTTGTGACCCTGATACGGTCTTCCTTCCAGGGAGTCAACCCAAGCCCACCCTCTGGGCTGAGCCAGGCCCTGTGATCCCCCGGGGGAACCCTGCTACCATCTGGTGTCAGGGGACCGCAGGAGCTAAGGAGTACCTTCTGGATAAAGAGGGAAGCCCACAAAGAAGGAAAACACAGAAGCCACAGAAGCCCGTGGGCAAGGCCAAGTTCTCCGTCACACACATGACACAGCATGATGCAGGGAGATATTACTGTTACTATTATAGCCCCATTGGCTGGTCAGAGTCCAGTGACCCCCTGGAGCTGGTGGTGACAGGTGAGAGGGGTCTCAGCCTGAGGCTCTGCCCTCAGGAAGAGGGTCTGCTCTCTTGGTATCTCCCTCTCACAGCCCAGCCCTGGGGGACATGAGGGAGGTGTGAGCACATTTAACACTCTGCCTCCTTGTCTCCTAGGAGCCTACAGCAAACCCAGCCTCTCAGCCCTGCCCAGCCCATTCGTGCCCTCAGGAAAGAACATGACCCTCAAGTGTAGATCATGGCAGGGGTTTGACAGGTTCTTTCTGACTAAGGAAGGAGGTCACAGGCTCTCCTGGACCTGGGACTCACAGCGACAGCCCAGTGGGCAGTCCCAGGCCATGTTCCCTGTGGGCCCTATCACTCCCAGCCACAGGTGGATGTTCAGATGCTATGGCTGCTACAGGAACAGATCCCAGGTGTGCTCACACCCCAGTGATGCCCTGGAGCTGCTGGTCTCAGGTGAGTCCCATTATTGTCCCATCCATGGATTGAGGCACCAGACACATTATTGGCAACTTTGTTGTGAGGGGAGCCCGATGTGAGAGGGTGAGCGGGCTACAGGTACTCCTGGTGTAAAAACTCAGAGAGACACAGTGAGACCTGGGGGCCAGGCCAGGAGAAGGGGATTATGGTTCCCTTGTAATTCATGTCTGGCCTCCCCAGGAGAGTCTGGGAAGCCCTCCCTCCTGAGCCAGCAGGGCCCCATCGTGGCCTCTGGACAGAGCCTGACCCTCCAGTGTCGCTCTGATGTCGGCTATGACAGATTCGCTCTGCACAAGGAGGAGGGACGGGACTTCCCCCAGAGCCTTGTCCTGCAGCCCCAGGCTGGGCTCTCTCAGGCCCACTTCTCCCTGGACACTACCAATGGCTCCCACGGGGGCCGGTACAGATGCTACGGTGGATACAACCTGTCTTCTGAGTGGTCGGCCCCCAGTGACCCCCTGGACATCCTGGTGGCAGGTGAGGAGCCCGTGGGCTCAGTCAGGGACCCAGACTCTGCACAGGCCCTGCTGGGGGTCTTAGGTGGTCAGGCCAGAATGAATGGCCCAGGGAAGAAGAGAGACAGAGAGGTGGGGGGGGGGAGGGGTGAATGGGGGGGGGACTCAGAGATACAGAGACAGACAGAGAGGGTCCTTACATAGAGGCCTGGTGACTCTCAGGTCAGAACCAGGTGGGTAGGCAGCCCTTCCTCTCCCTCCCTTCCTCTCTCTAGGAAGCCTGCCTGAGAGACCCTCCCTCCTGGTGCAGCCAGGCCCCAGGGTGGCCTCAGGAGTGAACGTGACCCTGCTGTGTCAGTCAAGGCGCCAGAGGGACACGTTCCTTCTTTCCAAGGAGGGGGCAGCCGAACCTCTCCTGCGTCTGAAATCAGAGCACCGAGCTGGGCAGTTTGGGGCGAATTTCTCCATGAATTCTGTGACCCCAACCCAGGGGGGCAAATACAGGTGCTACAGCTCAGACACCACTTCCCCCTTCCTGCTGTCAATCCCCAGTGAGCCCCTGGAGCTCCTGGTCCCAGGTGAGCAGCTCTGTCCTGTCCTTTCTGAGCCCCAAGGTGATCTCTGTCTTTGCCCCCAGGAATGTCTGAGATGTGATGGAAGTAGTGGGAGCACTGGGAGGAGGGTCATCTGTGAAAGCGTGAACACTGACAGGGACCTCCCTCCGCTGGGACAGCCTTGCCCTGCAGTGTCAGCCAGGCCTGAGGGAGGAGAGAGGTGGCACTATTCAGGTGAAGCTAAGAGGAAGTGAGATTTGACTGAAGTGACCAGACAGAGGCCCCGCCCCCTGATTTCTGGTGGCTCCACCTCAGACCAGAGCATCACTGCTCCTAGGGAGACATCCCACAGGCAGGAGCCCAGGAAATGGGGCTGAGTGTGTGTGGGCTCAGCTCTCCTGGGAGGTGATGTCTGAGAACCTTTTCCCTCTGAACCAGGGGGCTGCCTGCCATGACCTGCAGGGGCACTTTCATTCCTGACTTCCTGGGGAACCTGACACTTGGCTTGTCCTAGACGTACTCCAGGTCAGCCCTGTCTGTGCCTGTCCTGCTGCTCCCAGTCACTGCGACCTTGTAGGGACTGAAAAGCTGAGGGAGACAGGCAGCAGGTGTACTGAGTATCCAGCAGGCCTGGGGCTCAGCTCAGCAAGAGGGGCCACACAATGTTATGGAGGCACCAAAGATTTGGAAACTCCCACTTAGCATGTCAGCTCCTCCTGGTTTCACACAGAATCTGTGGGGTTTTCCCCTAAAAGCTAGCAGCCCTTCATTCCTGGTCTGGTGACTGATTCCTAATAGAGTGGAGAGTGTGTGGAATGGGAGATGGAGAGGGTGCTCATTTGGCAGGGTTTGGTGCCCGGGTCTGGCTTGTGGCACAGGGACGATGGCTGGGCTGATGGGGGAGGAGAGGGCAGGAGAGCTGGAGAGAGGACAGGGGACACTCCCTCGGCTGCTCATTTCCGTATCCCCTTCGATGAAAGCCCTCACCACATAGGTGAGGCCCTGAGCTTCTCAGAGCAGGACAGGTGGCGGTGCTGGCCAAGGTGGGACCTGCAGTGTGGATGGTGCCATTCCTACTGGACACCCTGCTGCAGTGAGAAGTGTTCCCACCTGTGGGCACCACTCTGCAAGGCCCTGTGCCCCCTGGAGGCCTCCAGGCCCTCAGTGCCCACCTGAGACACAGAGGGGACCAGACAGGGAGCAAGGTGACCTGGGGTCCCTGCTAAGACCCTGTGCCTTCACCTCTGCTCAGGGTTTCTGGGCACAAGGCTCTTTTATGGCTCCTTTTCGAGAACCTTCAGGCCATACTGAAGTCAAAAGCTCACAATTTAGCTTACATTATATGCAGTCCAGAAGGAAATATAACCATTCTATTCCTCTTCTCATTGGGAGTGGATTAATGCCAGACCTTTGTTATGGAGAATAACTTCTTGTTTATATAAAGTCTTCTTATCATGCACGTTTTCATATGAGCTTTATGAATGAACTTCAGAACCATGTGACAGCTATTTGTACAATTGAGTAAATGCACATCCCTCCTAGAGAATTGCACAATTAACATTGTAATTAGTGAGTAAGTGGTGTGATTCCTGTAGATTTCCTACATGGTAGTAAGAGCACATAGGAAAGCTCTTGGTTTGGGCATATTTATATCATGACCTATTAACTTCCCAAAGATTGTCCCTGTGAGCTGTTTTCCAGTTGATCACTCCACCAGGCTGAGAAAAGTATAATACCCAGCAGACCTAGGAAGTATCACTTCTTTATTAACAATGGCATACATATTTTTCTTACTCATACCTAACACAATGAAATGAGGGATTAAAATGTTCCAGAGTTTCTCTTCTGTAAAACAGCTTAAGTCACACCGAAGTTATGTCAAGGCAAATCCATTTACAAATTTGCATTTTATATTGGAAGCACTATTGGCCATGTTGTTCCAATCCCTTCTTCTGTTTCATTAGGATTTACTGGGAATGCTCTCTTTTCCTGACAGATGCATGTCCCGCCATAATTACCTTTTCTCTGACCTTTCACCACATGACATCCATTGCAAAGGCTTCTTGGTGTCACCCATTTGGATATTAACCCAACTGAGTGACGTGGATCCTCCATGTGCATTTTCTGAATTGTGGAGCTGACCTTTAGCATAATTGCTTGGGTCACTGTAATGAGGAGAGGTCCATAATTTCTGTTGACATCATGGGATTTATATAAAAATGGGGTTAGAGATTGACCTAATTTCCTACTTTTGGTGTTCAGTAAATATTGAAATTAGGGCATTTTTCTGTGTGACTTAAATTGGGACCAAAGTGTGGACTTTCTTGGTTTTGATCTTAGATGTCATTTGAATTAAAAAAAAATCACATGAGTAGCATCCACATACCCATAATCTTTCATTGGAAAATACATCTACCACTGTAGGTATTTGTTATTATAAAATAAAGTAAGTTAATAAAAGAATGAATAGATGAAAAACTTCAGGTGAAGATGAACATAGCAGACCCATACGAGGAGGGGCCTACGTGGGGTGGGGTGAAGGAGATCCAGCCCAGACTTTCACCCCTTCATGCTTCTGAGATTCAGGCACCCAAGACACCAACCCTCCTGCATGGAAGCTGGGTCCCCATATGTTGAGAATGGGGGATCTCTCGGGTTTAGGGAAATGAATTCATGGGGTCTTGATCTTTAGAGTGAACACAGTACACAAAGCTCTTGTTATTTCTGAACTGAGATAATTTTTCACTCATTCTCAGCTCTTTGGCACAGCTATCTTTTATCAAGGTGACTCAGAGCAGGTGCTGAGTTCAGACATCACAGGGATGCTGATGTGAAGGGGAGATGGGAGCCCTGGGTTGAACACCAACATCCTGGAGACTTGGGTGTGCCCTGACCTCTGAGACTTCATTACCCACAATTCTTATTTTCTATTCCCAAGACTACACAGTGGAGAATCTCATCCGGATGGGCATGGCTGGCTTGGTCCTTGTGGTCCTCGTGGTGCTGCTATTTCTGGCTCGAAATGACACCAAAATGGCCCTCAAAGCAGCCAGAATGTATACACAGAGGGAACAACGCACCGTTCAGGGTGGGGGAGCCCTGGAGCCCATCTGAGGACCTCAGGAGGTGCTGATGGAGAATGTGGACTACTGTTGAGGAAACTGTCTGCTGAGAATGTCCAGGAAAATAGAGGTGGTCGGTGAGGCTTGGGTGCAGGAGAGCATGGGCCATGTCCCTGTAGAGGAGCCTCCTCCATCCACCTAGGTTGTCTCCCTCCCTCCCTGACCTCGCTAACTCTCCTCCACTGCCCTTCTGTTCTCACCCTGTGACATGAGGGTCCGTCCCACATGGCTGGTTTGGACTCACATCTATAGTCCCCTTCATGCTGGGTCACATCCATCCCAACAAAATGAGGGATCTTCACAACCCTGGGATTTTTTTTTTTAATCATAAAGCACAAAGGACGGGTACCTGGTCCATACTAGGAAAACATCATGACAATGCAGCTCCGTGACAGAAACCGGACACAAAATGGAATCAGGTTTTGTGTGATTCTCTTTATGCAAAATGTTCAGGAGAAAACAAAAATCTGATGGGTTTGTCTGGGGTTGAGCAGGAGGACAGATGGGTGATGGACTGTTTGGTATTGTTGTTGTGTTGTGTTTTGTTTTTTTGGGGGGTGGGGATTTAAAAAACTCTTGAAACAAGATAGACATTGTCATAGGGACATTGTGTATTTACCGCATTCTAGAGAGTTTTCTATTTTCAAAGGTTTAATTGTATGTTATGTAGCTGTTGCTTCAATAAAAATAAATGCAAGTGAAACAGGCATGGTTTCCTGTAGCTCCCTATACATTGGAGGTTGCCCCACTGGTGTCTGTGGAGTTTTATGGGAGCAGGACTCCCACCAGGTCAGTGGTGCCCTACATGCCTTAGTGCTTAGGGACCAACCTGCTGATGAAATGTCCACCTTCACTCCTGACTTGGGCTCAGTCTATTATCCAGGATGAGGCCCACCATCCTGCATCCTTTTGTCTGCACTCATCTGCCATTCAACCAAGCGTGCACTACTGCTTCAGATTTACCTTGTATGCTTGGGGGAATACACATTCGGCTTTCACACAGCCCTCCCACCACACATCTCCCATAAAAATGCCTTCAACAGGTCAGAAAATGACACCAGATTTCTGGCTTCCAATGCTCAGTAATTGAGTGTTAACCTATGAACCAGGAGGTCATGGTTGGATTTCAGGTCAGGGCACATGCCTGGGTTGTGGCTTCCATCCCCTGTGTGGGGCTTGCAGGAGGCACCTGATCAATGATTCTCTCTCATCATTGATGTTTTCATCTCTTATTTGCCCTTTCCCTTCCTCTCTGAAATCAATAAAATATATATTTATTTTAAAAAGAGAAAAAGAATGACATCAGATTGGGACTCTTTGTGTCTCAGGCACTGCTAAGCCTCATAACAATCCTCAGAAGTAAGGTTTCTCAATTTTGCCCAACACGCAAAGAGGAAGAGAAGGGACTGGTTAAAAATAGATGCAAAAACAAACAAAAAAACCACACAAACAAACAAACAAAAAAAACAGAAACAAAATACATGCTCAATAAATGAGTCCCCAGGTGTTAGACTACAACCTGGGAATGTGTCCCACATACTCTTCTACCTAAAGCACGGAGACAGAATAAACAACATAAGACAAAAAGGGACAGTCTCGGGGACAAGAGGTGGTGAGGAGGCAGAAAGGACTCCAAAGGTTTGAAGGAGAGCAGGAGCTCTGCTCACAAAACAAGGAAGTCAGAGGGAGGAAGTGATAGGGAGAAGCAGAAGCACACACCCAGGCCTGGAGGAGGGTGGTGGTTGCCTCTGTGGGTGATTGACAGTGTTGTGACATCCCCTGGCCTTCTCTTCCTCTTGGGGCCAGCAACCTTGGCACAGCCAATGGCACACTCCTGTGTGTGAAAGTATGTTTGTGTGCATGTGTATGTGTGTGTGAGTGTATATGTGGGTGGGGTGTATGAATGTATTTGAATGTTTGAGAGTGGCGTGCGTGTGTGTGTGTGTGTGTGTGTGTGTGTGAAGGTGTATGTGTTTGATTTAGGGTATGAGTATGTGTCTTGTGTGTGTTTGAGTTTTTATGGGCCTATGCATGTATCAGTTGGTGGGTATGTGTGAGTGTGTAGTGTTTGAGTATATATGTGTGTGTTGCTATTTTAGTGTGACTGTGTATATGTGTGTGAGTATATATGTGTGTGAGTGTCTGAGTGTGTATGCTTGTGAGCATATATGTCTGTGAGAGTTGTGTGACTAGTAATGAGAGTGAGTATGTGTGTATGCGTGAATATATGTGTGTAAGAGTATGAAGACATGAGTGTGTGAGCCTATGTTAGCATATGAAAGTGAGTGTGTATGTGTGAATGTATGTATGTATGTAAGAGTGCTTAAGTGTGTATGCTTATGTGTGTGTAAGTGTATAGGTATATGAGTGTAAGTGTATATATGTGTATGTGTTTGTGAGTATATATGAATGTACATGTATGTTTGAGTATGTGTGTGAGTGTGTGTATATGTGTGATAGTGTGTGTGTGTGTCCATGGGCACTATACCCACCTGTCTGAGTGAAACAAAGGTGAGAGCTGAGGTGGGAGGGTCACATCTGATGATAATGAACAGCCTTGAGTTCAGAAGGAAGAATCTGGATTCACTCTGAAGACAGGGAGGTCCATGGGAGGGATTTAGGCATAAACAGCATCTGAAAGGGAGGGCCAAGGGCAGATGTGGAGGGTGAACTGGACATTGGGGAGTGAGGGTATGGGGCTCAGAGCCCAAGAAGGTGGTGGATGTGCTGGCTTCCTTGGGGGTGTGAAGGTGACCTCCCTCCCTGCCTTGGTGACTGGGGACAACTAGGAGCCCTCAGGACAGTGAGCCCAGGGGTGGGGAGGGAGGAGCCTGGGGCTCTGCAAGATGCATCTGGTCCCACAGGAAGCTCAGTGCCTCCTCCTGGCCCTGGGATGCCAGTCCTATGTCTTCCACAGATTCCACCTGACTCTGTGTCTCTGTGAGCATGGGATCTCTCATGTCCTGGGCACCAATCATCTAAGTCATTGCTGTCCCTTCAGAGCACCTTGGAGGCCGGGTGTCACTTCCCTCTTTAAAATGTGGAGGCTCTTCAGGATTCAGACAAGAATTATGTTCTTGAGAGTCTTGCTCAAAGGCAGTACCACACACAGGCGCATTCAGTATCAGGTGTGGCGCTACCAGCTGAGTGGTTGAAAGACACTTGAGCAGGCTACTTCCTCCCTTGACTTCTCAGCAATACCAACACCTTCCCTACAAAGACGGTGAGAATTCTTCCTGACTGAGAGACAGAGGAAATGAAACCAGCCATTCAATGCAGATGGAGACAGTGGCGGTTTGAGAGATTGACAAGTGGAGACTCCTCATCCAAAAGAGCAGAAGGAAGACTCCAGGTCAGACTTCGCGTGTGGAGTCACCTGGATCGTGACAGACCCCTGCCGTGCAGTGGGGAGGTCACAGTCTTTCCATCACATGGTGCTGGGCCAGTCGATGAGTCTGTGGGACGCACAGAAGCTTTGACCTGCCTCACAGCATTTGCGATCCACAATGCCAAATGGGTGACAGATCAAAATGTGAAAAACAAACCAGTTACCTTTTCTTTTGGGAAAAGGGAAGGGGGGAACTATCTTACTAGCTTATGGGTGACTTTTTTTTCGTGATGTGGACACAAGAACACAAACGTAGGGTGGACAAGGACACAGTAGAATCCACTAACATGAAGAACTTCTGTTCCTGTAGACACTGCAGGACAGTGAGGACGATATTTGCTGTGCTGAATTGAGACCATGGACTGGCATCCAGGTCATTAGGACACATGTACAAGTTGTTATATAGCAGCAGAGAGCAATGGAAAAGCAAGCAAAAAACGTTAACAAGCAATGGATACTGACATGCTTATGTGCAGTTACATTATGTAAAGGTGAGAGCTGGCCTTGGCTGGTGTTCTCAGTGGTTAGAGCATCAGCCTGACTACCGAAGGGTCACAGGTTTGCTTCTGGGTCAAGGGCATGTGCCTTGGATGCAGGTTTGATCCCCATGTCTCATGTGGGATGCAACCTATTGATGTGTCTCTCTCACATCAATCTTTCTTTCTCTCTCTCCTTTCCTCTCTCCCTTCCATCCTCTATAAAAATCATTGGAAATGATATCCTCAGGTGAGGAGTAACCAAACAATTTTTTAATAAAAGGTGCTGAGCTTTATAAGTCATTGAAGAAATAAATATGCATCAAACCATAAGGTAGTACCAATACCTACACTGAATAATGAACATTAAAAAGGCAGGAAACACGAAGGCTTGGCAGGTATGGGAACCTACCAGGACCCTTGAACCAGGGAAAGTCGTGGAAATGCTGAGGCCACTGGGAAACTGCTCAGCATAGTCTTTCATAAATGAGCTTCCTCAAGAGCTGTGGCCGGGTGTCCCATTGGGCTGTTCAGAGCCAGACTCTCAGGGGCCGAGTCAGGACAAGAACATGGGTCCCGCCCTCTCTGAGCAGGAGTCAGAGGCACAGACTCATGAGACCTGAGGAACTGGTGAGACCTCAGGCACTGCAGACCAGCCTCCTGAATCCTGGGCTCCCCGTGAGCCCTCATTTTGGGAAGATGCAGAGCCAGGCTCAGGGCGGGGCCCTCCCCTGGCTGTGGGGTGTGGTAACCCCAAAGGGTTGCAACATCGTGTAAGTCATCACATCCTGTGAGACTCTCTTCTGCAGGCGCAGACTTCCTCCATTTGCAGGACGGAACCCTCAGAGCAGATGCCATGGCATCCATCCTCTCTGCTCTTCTCTGCCTCGGTCAGTTGTGGACATTAGGAGGAGGGAGCAAGTGGGGGGTGGCACCCCTTGTTCATGGAGACCCTCAGGCTCAGGCAGCTGGAGTGGATGGGCCCTGATGGGAAAGGAATCAGCTGAGACATCTGGGTGCAAATCTCTCACAGGGACTCTCTTCCAGGGCTGAGTCTGGACCAGGGGACCCGTGTGCAGGCAGGTGAGTCCTCCCCAGGCTCCATGTCCCTCCTCTTCCTTCATCCCTGGGGCTCAGGAGGGAGCACAGAGGTGCTGGGATGAGGTGATAAAATGAGAGGGTCTTGGGCTGAGGTTAGGGATGAGGGTGTGAAGGTCTTTGTAAAGCAGATTCTGGTTTCCTTTTAGGGACCCTCTCTAAACCCACCCTCTGGGCTGAGCCAGACTCTGTGATGCCCAGCGGGAGCTCTGTGACCCTCTGGTGTGGGGGGACAGTGGAGGCCAAGGAGTTCTGCTTTCAAAAAGAGGAAAGCTCAGCACCATGGAAAAGAGAGAAGTCACTGGAACCTGGGAACAAGGCCAAGTTCTCCATCACACGCATGACAGACAATGATGCAGGGATATATCGCTGTTACTATCTCAGCCTTGCTGGCTGGTCAGAGCGCAGTGACCCCCTGGAGCTGGTGGTGACAGGTGAGAGGACACTCAGGGGTCCCAGCCTCTGGCTTTGCCCTCACGAAGGGGTTCTGCTCTCAGGGTGTCCCCCTCTTACAGCCCAGCCCTGGGGGACATGAGGGAGGTGTGAGCTCATTTAACAGGCGCCTTCTCCTCTCCTAGGATCCTACAGCAAACCCAGCCTCTCAGCCCTGTGCAGCCCTCTCGTGACCTCAGGAAGGAATGTGACCCTCCAGTGTGGCTCACGGCAGGGATTTGGCAGGTTCCTTCTGACTAAGGAAGGAGATCACAGGCTCTCCTGGGCCCTGGACTCACAGCCACAGCCCAGTGGAGGGTCCCAGGCCCTGTTTCCTGTGGGCCCCATGACCCCCGGCCACAGGTGGATGTTCAGATGCTATGGCTGCTACAGGAACAGCCCCCAGGTGTGCTCACACCCTAGTGACCCCCTGGAGCTCCTGGTCTCAGGTAAGTCCCATTATTATCCAATCCATTGATTCAGGAACCAAACTGGGGTGTTATTAGGGTGATTACTTTGAATGGAGCCCCATGTGAGGAGGTGAGGTCAGTGGATCACAAGGTCTCCTGAGCCAGAGACACAGAGAAAGAGAGAGTGAGACCTGGGGGCCAGGTCAGCAGAAGGGTTTTGTGGGAGGAAGCAGCCCCTGTCATTCATGTCTGGTCTCCCCAGGTGAATTTGGGAAGCCCTCCCTCCTGAGCCAGCAGGGCCCCATCGTGGCCTCAGGACAGAGCCTCACCCTCCAGTGTCGCTCTGATGTCGGCTATGACAGATTCGCTCTGCACAAGGAGGGGGGACAGGACTTTCCCCAGAGCCTTGTCCTGCAGCCCCAGGCTGGGCTCTCTCAGGCCCACTTCCCCCTGACACTCTGGGAGGCTGACAGGGGGGCGGGTACATATGCTAGAGTAGGAACAAACTTTTCTTTGAGTGTTGAACACAGTGACCTCCACCCCTACTCCCTGGATATTCTGTTGCCAAGTGGTGACCCAGTGGATTCAGTCAGGGACTAGACTCCACCCAGGCTCTGCTGGGGGTGTCAGGTGGTGTGGCCAGAAAGAAAGTGCAGGCCTCAGGGAGGGGGAGAGACAGAGAGTGGCAGAGGGTGGGAGGGGAGAGGGGAGACTCAGAGAAACAGATTCAGACAGAGAGGAAGGTCCTCAGGGAGAGGCCTGGTGACTCTAAGGTCAGATCTAGGTAGACAGCCCACCCAGCATTGCTTAGAGGTTGAGCTTCGACCTATGAACCAGGAGGTCATGGTTCAATTCCAGGTGAGGTTGCATGCCCAGGTTGCAGGCTCAATGCCCACACAGAGGGCATGCATGAGGCAGCTGATCATATCTTTTTTCTTTCTCATCATTGATGTTTCTATCACTCTGTCCTTCTCCTTTCCTCCCCTTAACACACACAGACACACACACACACACACACACACACACACACACACAGACACACACACACACACACACACACACATATATGTATATGTCACAGCCAACATCTGAGCAACACTGTTAGGGTCAGGCTCTGTCCAGAGGCCACAGTGGGGCCCTGCTGGCTCAGGAGGGAGTGCTTACAAGACTCATACAGGGAGACCAGATCTTTGAGATGAAATTTTTGCACTAGAGGTGGAGCAGGTGGGGGGGAGGGGGGTTCCCAAGCCTGGCCTATGCCCTGTAACAGTGTGGCCTATGCCCTGTAACAGTGTGGGAGCCCCACAATCCATCCTGCAAAGAGATAGGCCCCACCCACCCATCCAGGCTCCTTGATAGATTGTCCCAAAGAGGTAGGATGGTGTGTGTGGGTGGGGGGAGGAGGAGGAGGAAGAGACAGGGATGTTAGCCCCAAGCCCCAGGCCCATTGCTGGTGTCAGGACCTGAGCCTCATGTCTCTGGCCAGCACAGGGGCAAGAACACAGCCAACTGATTGGTTCTTATGTGATCGCATCCTTACCAATTTGCATATTATCCAATTATTATACAGATTTTAAAGTTCAAGGTGGGCAGGCAGCCCTCACCCTTCTCCCTCTCTAGGATAGCTGCCTGACACACCCTCCCTCTCGGTACAGCCAGGCCCCAGGGTGGCCTCAGGAGAGGACTATGACCCTGCTGTGTCAGTCACAGAGCTCAAGGGACACTTTCCTTCTGTCCAAGGAGGGGAGTGCCAACCCCCCCCCCCCCCCCCCCCGCCCCTGAGTCCGAGATCAAAGCACTGAGCTCAGCAGTTCCAGGCAGAGTTCTCCATGAGTCCTGTGACCTCAGCACATGGGGGCACCTACAGGTGCTACAGCTCACAGAGCACCTCCCCCCTTCCTGCTGTCACACCCCAGTGAACCCCTGGTGCTCCTGGTCTCAGGTGAGGGGCCTTAACTCTGTCTACTGAGCTGTCAGCTCAGGGTCCCATCCCCAGGAGAGGTGAGGCTAGGATGGAAGAAATACAATAAGAGTGTCTTGGGTTGAGCTGTAGGATGCGGGTGGGGAAGACCTTTGTAATGTAGCCTCTTGTTTTCTCCAGGATCCGTTCCCAAACCCACCCTCTGGGCTGAGCCAGGCCCTGTGATCCCCTGGGGGAACCCTGTGACCATCTGGTGTCAGGGGACCCCAGGGGCTGAGGAGTACCATCTGTATAAAGAGGAAAACTCAGTGCCCTGGGACAAACAGAAGCCACTGGAGCCCGGTGACAAGGCCAAGTTCTCCATCACATACATGACATCGGACTATGCAGGGATATATCACTGTTACTATGGTAGCCTCACTGGCTGGTCAGAGCCCAGTGAACCCCTGGAGCTGGTGGTGACAGGTGAGAGGACACTCAGGGGTCCCAGCCTCAGGATTTGCCCTCAGGAAAGGGGGTCTGCTCTCAGGGTGTCTCCCTCTTACAGCCCAGCTCTGGGGGACATGCGGGAGGTGTGAGCCCATTTAACACGCTGCCTCCTCCTCTCCTAGGATTCTACAGCAAACCCAGCCTCTCAGCTCTGAAAGGCCCTGTCGTGACCTCAGGAGGGAATGTGACCCTCCAGTGTGGCTCAGGGCAGAAATATTACAGGTTCCTTCTGACTAAGGAAGGAGATCACAGGCTCTTTTGGGCCCTGGACTCACAGCCACAGCCCAGTAGGCAATCCCAGGCCCTGTTCTCTGTGGGCCCCGTGACCCCCAGCCACAGGTGGACATTTAGATGCTATGGCTGCTACAGGGACAGACCCCATGAGTGCTCACACCCCAGTGACCCCCTGGAGCTGCTGGTCACAGGTGAGTCCAGTTATTGCTCAATCCATGGACTGAGCTACCAGCCAGGTTGTTGGCATCTTTGTTGTGAGGGGAGCCCATTTGAGAGGGTGGGGTGAGGGGAGAAAAGGGTCTCCTGGATCAGACACACAGAGAGAAAGTGAAACCAGGGGGCCAGGTAAGAAGAAGGGGGTAATGGGAGGAGCAGCCCCTGTAATTCATGTCTGCTCTCCCCAGGTGAGTCTGAGAAGCCCTCTCTCCTGAGCCACCAGGGCCCCATCGTGGCCTATCCACAGAGCCTGGCCCTCCAGTGTCGCTCTGATGTCGGCTATGACAGATTCGCTCTGCACAAGGAGGGGGAACGGAACCTGCACCAGAGCCCTGTCCTGCAGCCCCAGGATGGGCTCTCTCAGGCCCACTTCCCCCTGGGCACTGTGAGCAGCTCCCACGGGGGCCGGTACAGATGCTACGGTGGATACAACCTCTCCTCTGAGTGGACGGCCCCCAGCGACCCCCTGGACATCCTGGTGGCAGGTGAGGAGTCAGACATTGTATGTGCCCTGCTGGGGTTCTCAGGTGGTAAGGCCAGAGTGAAAGTGCTGCGCCCTAGGGATGGGGAGAGACAGAGAGAGGAATAGGGTGGGAGGGAAGGGGGGAGACTCAGAGAAACAGAGACAGACAGAGAGGAGGGTCCTCAGAGAGCAGCCTGGTTACTCTCAGGGCAGAACAAGGTGGGCAGGCAGCGCTCACTCTCCCTCCCTCTTTCTCTCTAGAATGGCTGCCTGACACACCCTCCCTCTCGGTGCAGCCAGGCCCCAGGGTGGCCTCAGGAGAGAACGTGACCCTGCTGTGTCAGTCACAGAGCCAGAGAGACACGTTCCTTCTGTCCAAGAAGGGGACAGCCGATCCCCCCCTGCGTCTGAGATCAGAGCACCGAGCTCAGCAGAACCAGGCAGAGTTCTCCTTCAGTCCTGGGACCTCAGCCAATGGGGGCATCTACAGGTGCTACAGCTCAGACAGCACCTCCCCCTATCTGCTGTCATACCCCAGTAAACCCCTGGAGCTCCTGGTCTCAGGTGAGGGTCCCTGACCCTGTCTGCTGAGCTTTCAGCTCAGGGTCTGTCCCCAGAAGAATTATGGGCTGAAACAGAGGTGAGGGGCTCTCAGGATGGTCACCCAGAGGCTCTCTTTTCTTTGGAGACCCTCCCACTCTGTCCACTCCCTCCCCCTCACCTAAATCCTGAAGCAGTGAGAGGGTTTCAGGGGCTACAGGACAGATGATAGAGGGTGTCAGTGTGAAAAGGGGTCCAGGGTTACCCCAAGCCTTATATCCTCTTACTGTCTTCACTTCCAGGACCTTCTGGAGGTCCCAGCCCCTCACCCACAGGGCCCAACTCCACAGCTGGTGAGTTCTGGGGAGTTCTGTCTAGAGGGAGCACAGCCCACACAGCAAGTCCTTCAAGTCTGTCACGGGATCAATTGACACAGATCCTCAAGGATGGCCTTGTGTCTCAGGGGAAGGGGGAGCTGGGAGTCCCAAGGTCTGAGGCTGGCAATAGTGTGGTGGTCATGGCAGAGGGAGATATAGGGGTGCAGGCTGGGGCCAAACTGGGCTCATGGTGGGAGATGACAGCTCCCACCCTTCCTGCTTCTTCCTGAACCCAGGAGGCTCTGAGGATCGTTCTCTCCCACCCACAGGATCAGGCCCACAGACAGGTAAGTGGGGGTTTCTGTGAGGAGGTGGTGGTTGCCTCTCTGTGGGGACAGGGGCTGAGCCTTATGGGGGTTCAGGACCCTCTGGATTTGCTGACTTGGACACCCCTTCTCCTGTCTGGGCCTCAGTGTCTCCAGGGGTAAAAGGAGAGAATCCTTGACCAGAGGTTAGTTTTCCTGTCGGTTCTGGCCCTGACCTCCTGGGAGAGGGCCTCACAGGGAAGCCCCCAGGAAGTGATGTTATGGGGTCTGTCCCCTCTGTCTCAGTGATGGTGACACTGTACAGGGAGGGACAGGAAGGACAAGGGTCCGGACCCTCAGTCCTGCCCCTCAGCTCAGGCTCAGCTCAGAGGAGGGAACAGGTTGGATCAGCCCTGGGTCAGACCCTGGCTCTGCTGCTCCTGCTGTGGGGCTGGGCAGTTCCTTCTCTCCTCTGAGTGTCAGGTTCCTGTCTGCTCGTCCCTGGTCCCCTTCTACTCACAGGCTGCTGGAAGATGAAGTGACATAAGGGCCTCACAGAGCTCAGGAAGGCAGAGCCTCACTCCCTAGGTGGGCATCAGGCCCTGCAGGGTGGAGAGGGATCCAGGAGAGACTCAGAGTCCACCCCTCACCCTGCCACTCCTGTCCCTGTTGTGTTGGGGGCGGGTAATGAGAAAGGACCCTCAGCTCCAGATGAGCCATTTATAGGCCCCTGCAGATGAAGAGGCCAGAGCACGAAGCTGGTGTCTCCCTGGGGTTAGTATGAGGACAGCACAGGGAACCCACAGTCCTCATTCCAGGAGGCTCATTCAAGTCCCACCCCTGCCAAGTCCAGGCTGGGTGACCTGGGGCACGTGGTTAACCTCTCTTAGCTTCAGTGAAGTGGGTGGTGGGGTTATCAATGCCTGGTGCATGACTGCTGTGAGGTGAGAGAAGGTAAGCGACAGATCCAAGCAGGTACTCATTAAAGGGCATCATTGACTCATTCATGACATCACTAATGTCCTAGATCCCAAATGGTACTGGATAGGGGTCTTGGTGGCCTTGGTTCTGCTGCTCTTCCTCCTCATCTTCCTTTTCCTCCGACATCGGCGTCAGAACAAAGGCAGGACCTCAGGTGAGTAGGGAAGGGGGTGACCTGGGTCACACAGTCGGAAGAACAGAGTACCTGCCACAGGAAAACTAAATAGATGGAGAAGGTCAGCTGAGAAAAAGATTTCTCCAGAATCTCAAATCAGAAAACCTAGGAAGAATACCCTTATCATCAGCACAAATGCACAGATATAAAGTCCTCTTTCACCCTTTTCAATTTCATGAATATGAAACATTCTCACAAATGTTTTTCTGAATCTATTGATAAGATCATGTGATTTTTATCCTTCATTGTGTTGATGTGGTATATCACGTGTATTGATTCGCGAATATTGGACATCCTTGCATCTCCAGAAAAAGTCCTTCTTGGTCATGGTGGATGATCTTCTAAATTTATTGCTGGATCTGGGAACATGAGGATAAGTGACAGGAACACTTCAACATTGGAAATTAGGGGAAAAGAACCCATTGTGTTGAATCTTTAGATCCACACACAACTAGATGAGAAAGATGTGGCTTGCATGCACTATGGAATATGCATCAGGCATAAAGAGGATGAAATGCTGCCATTTGGGACCACATGGATGGACCTAGACAGTATTATGCTGAGTGAAGTGATTCAGGAGACGCTGTTCCATCTCACTGTCTCTCTCCAGCAGAACATGCTGGTTGAAGGCCCCCAGGGAGTCTGTATGCCCAGGTGAACTGCTCAACATCAAGACTCAGGCAGTTAATGACCACCTCTCCTTCTTCTCTATCAGGGGCAGTTTTGGACACAAAGGACAGACAAGGAGAAGAGGACAGACAGATGGACAGTCAGGTGGGTCCCATCCTCCTCAGGCTGCGAGTCTTCTGAAACCCCAACCACTTTTCATCCCTCTCTCTCCCCCTGCTCCAGGCTGCTGCACCTGATGTCCCCCAGGATGTGACCTATGCCCAGCTGAACCTCTTGGCCCTTAGAGGGCAGACAAGTGCACCCCCATCCTCCCCATCAGAGGAGCCCTCAGAAGAGCCCAGTGTGTACGCTGCTCTAGCCATCCACTAGCTCAGGAGGGTCTCAGACCTCTACCCTCAAGGGAGGGGGCTGCAGAGACCCCAGAAGGGAGGAAACTCTCTCCCCCTGGACATTCAGCTAGTGCCCTACCTAGTGTGGATACCTGAGGTGCCCCTGAAACTCTCGGAGAGTCACCTCATTCTGTAGTCAAAGATAAGCCAATATCTCTACATTTGGGAATCAAAGCAACAGGCCTCCCAATAATCAACGTGTGAACAAAAACAAGTGAATGTTTTAACTGAAATTGTACTGTAAATATGACACATCAAACCTATGAAATAATAAAATTAAGAACCTTAAAAAAATCAATGGCCTTATCGATTATGTCAAGAATTTAGGTGGGAAAAAGAACTATTGCATTGAATCTTTAGATGCATAGACAACTAGATTATAAAGATGTGTTTATGCACAATGGAATATAAACCAGCCATAAAGAGAATGAAATCCTGCTATTTGGGACAACATGGATGGACCTAGAGGGTATTATGCTGAGTGAAAGAATTCAGACAAGGAAAGATGTCACTTATCACTGGGATTTTTCACATTCTCAAAGCAAAGGGAACAAAAGCAGACACATAGAAATCAAAAACAAACTGATGGTTTCCAGAAGAAAGGGAAGGAAGGATGGGTGAGAAGGGGAAGGGCAGATAGTCAATACTAAATATCCTATCCATGCTGTACACCTAAAACTAATAGGATATTGTATGCCAACTATGGTTTAATAAAAACAGTCAATTAAAAATGATTAAACAATAGGAATTTTTTTCTAAATGAAGGTGTAAGGAGGAAATTGTAGGGAGCAGCTCTAGAGTTAAGCCTGGGATTGACCTGTGTCAGAGCCACAAACAAGTCCTAGCTTAGAGGGCAGAGCCCTCTAAGCATAATTAAGCCTGACCTTATGGTTGCTCCCTAGATCCTTCCTGGGTAGCTAATGGGCTGTGGGAGGTGCAGCACAGGCTGCCAAAACAAGTGAAACTCACAAGAACATTGTAACTATGTTGACCACTGCCTTGTTTCCCTCTGACTATAAAATAAAGTTTCAGCTTGCTGGCTGGATCCTTCTCTGTGGCCTCATCCAGGCACAGGAGGTCCACTGAGCCCCAGCTATGTTCTCTTTCTGTTGTTTCTTTAATTCCTCACTGACCCTCCTCTGACTCACCAAACTCTTGGCTGTGCTGGCATGGTATAGGAAAGGATACGTTTTGGCACAGCAAAGAAAACCCATCAACAAAAAGAAAAGACAGCCCACTGAATGGAGAACTATTTGCCAGTACATCTGATAAGGGCTTATTGTCCAACATTTGTAAGGAACTTATAAAGCTCAACACCAACACCCCCCCTCCCTGCCCAAGCTATTAAAAAAAAAAATGGGCAGAGCACCTAAATAGACACCTCTCCAAGAAGGACATATCGAAGGACAGTAGCTCAACATCATTAATCATCAAATGGAAACCACACACCTTTCAGAATGGCTTATCATCAATAAATCCACAAATATCAATTCCCCTCTGTGATCACAGCAGCATTATTTACAAAAGCCAAGATCTGGAAACAGCCCAAGGGCCCACCAGCAGAGGAAAGCTATGGTACATTCACACAGTGGAATAACATGTAGCTGAGAAATACAGAAGGAACTCTTACCTTTTGCGACAGGATGGATGGTCCCGGAGGGCATTATGTCAAGTGAAATAAGCCATTCAGAGAAAGACAAGTACCCTATGATTTCACTTATATTTGGAATCTAATAAACAAAATAAAACATAGTGGAGAGAGACTCACGAATACAGAGAACAGACTGTCAGCTGTCAGAGGAGAAGGGGTTGTGGGATGGGGGAGAAGGGTGAATGGATTAAGCAAATAAAAAGAAAGTCTCATGGTCACAGACAATACTGTGGTGACTGCCAGAGGGAAGGGTGGGGTGGGGGAGGTAAAAACAGGATAAGGGGTGCAGAAATAGACTAGACTTAGGGTGATAAGCACTCAGTACCATGTACCGATGACATGGTATAGAATCATACCTGAATCCTGTATAATTTTGTGAACCGATGTCACCCTAGTAAATAAAAAAAAAATTCAATAAAAAACAAATACGTGTAGGTTGTTCAGAGATGTGGTTCCAGTCAGACCCTCAGCGCCTGCTATTTTTAGGATGAGAAGCAGGTGTCGCCTTCCTGTGAGGCTAGCGCCTTGTGAACAGTGTGCCTGTGGTGTGAGGACCCTGCCCCCCACATCCTGTGACCTTCTCTGCTGGGCTCAGCCCCTGCCTCCCCTTCCTCAGAAGCAACCTGGTCCTCAAGTCCTCAGCCTCAGGAAGTGCAGATCCACAGGAGCTGAATATGGACTTAGTGTTTGTGAATTTCTGCTCCTTGCCTGCCTCTAAAGTGAAAACACAGGAAATGTCACTCTCCTGGGAATTTTATGCCTTTGTGACCGACATTGAAGTCTTTTATCCATTTGACTATACTCTTGTGTATGGTATAAGTGGGTGGTAGATTTTCTCCTCCTCTTTCTCCTCTTTCTCCTTCTCCTGCTCCTCCTCCTCCTTCTTTTTCTTCTTTTTCTTCATCTTTGCATGTGCCTGTCCAATTTTCCCAGCACCATTTTGCAGAGCCTGCCCTCACTCCGCTGTATATCCACAAAGTCATTAATCATCAGGAAATGCAGGTGCTGGATGTGGAGAAGAGGGAGCCCTCCTGCACCGCTGCTGGGAATGCTGCTGGGTGCAGCCACTGTGGAAAGCCGTAGGGAGGTTCCTCAAAAAAGAAAAACGTGGAATTGCCATTTGACCCAGTGATTCCACTTCTGGGGATAGAATCAAAGAAACTTGAAATGCTCATTGGAAAGGGGAGGCTGGGCTCAGCCCCTGCCTCCCCTTCCTCAGAAGCACCCTGGTCCTCAAGCACTACCTTGGGAATAGTGCTCTTGTGGTGTGAGGACCCTGCCTCCCACATCCTGTGACCTTCTCTGCTGGGCTCAGCCCCTGCCTCCCCTTCCTCAGAAGCACCCTGGTCCTCAAGTCCTCAGCCTCAGGAAGTGAATATGGTCGACAGGAGCTGAATATGGACTTAGTGTTTGTGAATTTCTGCTCCTCGCCTGCCTCTAAGGTGACAACACAAGAAGTGTCTCTCTCCTGGGAATTTTGTGCCTTTGTGACTGACATTGAAGTCTTTTATCCATTTTGGGTGTACTCTTGTGTATGGTGTAAGTGGGTGGTCCTTTCCCTCCTCCTCCTCCTCTTCCTCCTCCTCCTCCTCCTGATACGCATCCCCTATGTTCACTGTAAGATCACTTACAACAGCCAAGAGGTGGAAGCAGCCCACGTGACCATTGGTAGAAGAGTGGATAAAAAAGCTGTGGTATGTTTACACAGTGGAGTACTACTGGGCTGTGAAAAAGGATGGAAGTCCTGCCTTTTGCCGCAGCAGGGATGGACCTGGGGGTTTGTAAGCGAAGTGAAGTGAGGAAGTCAGAGTAGGACAGGTTCCATATAAAATCACTGAAATGTGGAATCTAAGCAACATCATCATGAAATGTATTTAATTTTTATTGTTGATGCTGTTACAGGTGTCCCCATTTTTTCCGTATGTGTTGAGCTATGCATATAAGCAGGTAAGTTCTTTGATTAATCTTTTTCTGCTCCCTCCCTTCCCACAGATCTGTCCATTTCTTCCATGCATCATGCCTCTCGACCTATTTTTTTTTTTTAAATCAAGTTGTTTTGTTCATTAGATTCCACACATAAGTGAGATCTTACAATATTTGTCTTTTTCTGACTGGCTTATGTCACTAGGGGTGATACCCTCCATGTCCCTCCATGCTGTCTCAAAAGCTAAGAGATCCTTCGTTTTTTCACAGCTGTGTAGTATTCCCTGGTATAAACCTACCACAGCTGTTTTACCCACTCATCCACCGATGAGTACATGGGCTGTTTCTAGCAAACACCCTGTTATGAACACAGGGGAGCATACATTCTGTCGGATTGGTGTTTCGGGTTCTGAGGATACAGAGAACAGACTGTCAGCTGTCAGAGGAGAGGGGGTTGTGGGCTGGGGGAGAAGGGTGAATGGATTAAGCAAATAAATAACAGTCTCATGGACACAGACAATACTGTGGTGACTGCCAGAGGGTAGGGTGGGTTGGGGGAGGTAAAAATGGGCTAAGGGGTATGGAAATAGATTAGACTGAAGGTGATATGCACACAGTACCATGTACCGATGATGTAGTATGGAATCATATACCTGAATCCTGTATAATTTTGTGAACCGATGTCACCACAGAAAAAAAAAAGATTCAATAAAAAACAAATACATGTAGGCTATTCAGAGATGTGGTTCCAGTTAGACCCTCAGCACCTGCTATTTTTAGGATGAGAAGCAGGTTTTTGCCTTCCTGTGAGGCTAGTGCCTTGTGAATAGTGTGCCTGTGGTGTGAGGACCCTGCCTCCCACATCCTGTGACCTTCTCTGCTGGGCTCAGCCCCTGCCTCCCCTTCCTCAGAAGCACCCTGGTCCTCAAATCCTCAGCCTCAGGAAGTGAATATGGTTGACAGGAGCTGAATATGGACTTAGTGTTTGTGAATTTCTGCTCCTCACCTGCCTCTAAGGTGACAACACAAGAAGTGTCTCTCTCCTGGGAATTTTGTGCCTTTGTGACTGACATTGAAGTCTTTTATCCATTTTGGGTGTACTCTTGTGTATGGTGTAAGTGGGTGGTCCTTTCCCTCCTCCTCCTCCTTCTCCTCCTCCTCCTCCTCCTCCTCCTCCTCCTCCTCCTCCTCCTTTTCCTCTTCCTCCTCCTTTGCAAGTGCCTGTCCAGTTTTCCCAGCACCATTTTTTCAGAGCCTGTCCTCACTCCGCTGTATATTCACAAAGTCACTCATCACCAGGGAAATGCAGGTGCTGGATGTGGAGAAGAGGGAGCCCTCGTGCACCGCTGCTGGGAATGCAGCCGGGTGCAGCCACTGTGGAAAGCCGTAGGGCGGTTCCTCAAAAAAGAAAAATGTGGAACTGCCATTTGACTCAGTGATTTCAATTCTGGGGATAGAATCAAAGAAATCTGAAATGCTCATTCAAAAGGATATACCTGACACGCATCCCCTACATTCATTGAAGCATCACTTACAGTAGCCAAGAGGTGGAAGCAGCCCACGTGACCATTGGTACATGAGTGAACAAAAAAGCCGTGGTATGTTTACACAAGGCAGTACTACTCGGCTGTTAAATAGGTGGAAGTGCTATCTTTTGCTGCAGCATGGATGGACCTGGGGGTTTGTATAAGTGAATAGAGCCAGTCAGATTAGGACAGGTTCCATATAAAATCACTTAAATGTGGAATCTAAACACCATCATTAAATATATTTAATTTTTATTGTTGCTGCTGTTACAGATGTCCCCCATTTCTTCTGTTTGCCCACCTCCACCTCCCCCCCATTTCCCCTCCCTTGGCCCTCACCTCACTGTTGTCTGTGTCCATGCACTGTGCATAGTGAATCAATTCCCATTCTTTATCAAGTCCCCCCACCCACATCCCCTCTGTCATGTGTCACTTTGTAAATCCATTTCTCCTCCTGTCTTGGTGTGTCTTCCATCATGTTGCCATGAGCATTCTTTTTTTCTTTTTATACTGATTTGTGCAAAGGTTGGGGTCCCTCAGCCTGGCCTGCACACTCTCTCAGCTCAGACAAAGGGATTGGACAAAAACCAGCAGTCTGACATCCCACAAGGGATGGAGTAATGCGTGAAGTGGCAGGTGGCTGAGGAGGTGCCCAAGCCCAGACCAGGCACCATGCCACTCCCGCTCATCCGGATCGCCCACTGCACCCGCCACTGCTCGGTAGTGCTACCACGGAGGCGGGTGACGCTTGTATTTCCACAGCGGTGCTCACCAGCAGTGAGCCCAGGGTCTGGCTCACGTAAGTCAGCTGAATGGTGCACACTGACAACCAAGGGTCAGTTTCTGCATTTAGTGTCTACCCCTTGGTGATCAGTGTTCGTCACAGTGACCGGTCAACCGGTTTTTTGGTCACTGTGGCTTATAGATACATAGATTAGATAGATAGATATGTAGATAGGTAGATAGACAGATAGATGATAGATAGATAGATAAATAGATAGATAGCTTCTCCTTCAAGTTAATACTGTAACTTTTGTATTCTTACTGACATGATTACAGATGACCTTCATCTCTGCCTATATACACTCCCTCCACCCAGCACACACCCAACCACAGGCCTACTGCATCCTAATATCTATGTCTTTGAGCTATGCACATAAGCAGGTAAGTTTTTTTATTAATCTTTTTCTGACCACTCCCTTCTCTGAGATCTGTCCATTTCTTCCATGCAGCATGCCTCTAGACTTATTTTTTTGATCAAGTTACTTTGTTCATTAGATTCCACATATAAGTGGGATCATGGGATATTTGTCTTTCTCTAATGGGTTTATTTCAGTTAGCGAAATAATTTCCAGGTCCCTCCATAATGATTAAAATTGTAAGATTTTTATTTCCCCCCTCACAGCTGTGTAGTATTCCCTGGTGTAAATGTACCACAGCTGTTTTGTCCTCTCATCACTTGATGGGCACTTGGGCTGTTTCCAGGTTGTAGCTATTGCAAATACCGCTGTGAAGAACACGGGGGAGCATACATTCTTTCGGATTGGTGTTTCGGGTTCTGAGGATATATTCCCACAAGCGGGATCTGCTGGGCCCATTGAGCACGTCCATTTTTGAGCTTCATGTGAACAACTGAGGAATAAATGACTAACACCTCTGCTATAAAAACATCCAGTGGGTGTTGAGTCTGTTTCCTGATGGACACAGCACCAACCTGACCCCGCATAGTTCACTCAAAGTTGTTGTTACAGAATCCAAAGGCCACAGCAAATGTGTAGAGTCTCTGGGAACCAAGGAAAAGATCCCTGAAGTGCAGGGAGGGATCGGGCACCTGACCCCCGAGAGCCTTCTCTCCTGCTGAGCCCTTAATTTGGGGAAACTCAGAGCCAGGCCCAGGGCGGGAGAGTCCACAGGTAGTGGGTGCACAGCTCAGGGACACGGAAGGGCTGCAGCAGCTTCTGACCCACCACATCCTGTGCCTCTGCCTTTCCGGCCCTGAGTCTCCTCCATTTTCAGAGCAGGAGCCCTCAGAGCAGATGCCATGATGTCCCTCCTCTGTGCTCTTCTCTGCTTCGGTCAGTTGTGGACATGGGGAGGGGCAGCAAGAGGGGCAGTGGCACCTTCTTGTTCATGGGGAAATTCAGGCTGAGGCAGTTTGAGTGGACGGGGCCTGAAGGGAGGAGAATCAGCTGAGACGTCCGGGTGCAAATCTCTCACAGGGACTCTCTTCCAGGGCTCAGTCTGGACCAGAGGACCCATGGGCAGGCAGGTGAGTCCTCCCCAGGCTCTAAGTCCCTCCTCTTCCTTCTTGGCTGGGGCTCTGGAGGGAGCACAGAGGTCCTGGGCTGAGCTGGGGATGAGGATGGGGAAGGTCTTTGTAAAGTAGCCTCTAGTTTCCTTCCAGGGACCCTCCCCTAACCCACCCTCTGGGCTGAGCCAGGCCCTGTGATCCCTGATGGGAGCCCTGTGACCCTCTGGTGTGTGTGTGTGTGGGGGGGGGACCCCGGAAGCCCATAAGTTGGATCTATACAAGGAAGGAGAATGTGTGCTTTGGAACACACTGACTCAAAGGAAGTTCACAAACAAGGGAAAGGTCTCCATCACACACATGACAGGGCAGGATGCAGGGAGATACCCCTGTTACTATTATAGCCCCACTGGCTGGTCAGAGCACAGTGACCCCCTGAAGCTGGTGGTGACATAGGAGAGGACACTCAGGAGTCCCAGCCACAGTCTCTGGCCTCAGGAAGGGTTTCTGTTCTCAGGGAGTCTCCCTCTACAGCCCAGCCCTGGGGGACATGAGGGAGGTGTGAGCCCATTTAACCCATTGACTCCTCCTTTCCTAGGATTCTACAGCAAACCCAGCCTTTCAGCCCTGCCCAGCCCTGTCGTGCCCTCAGGAGGGAAGGTGACCCTCCACTGTAGCTCAGGGCAGGGATTTGACAGGTTCATTCTGACTAAGGAAGAAAATCATAGTCTCTCCTGGACCCTGGACTCAGAGCCACACCCCAATGGGCCGGCCCAGGCCCTGTTCCCTGTAGGCCTGGTGAACCCAATTCACAGGTGGATGTTCAGATGCTATGGCTGTTACAGGGATAGACCCCAGGAGTGCTCACCACCCAGTGACGCCCTTGAGCTCCTAGTCCCAGGTGAGTCAGTCCCATTCTACTCCCATCCATGGATTGAGGCACCAGAGACATTGGGATCTTCTCTGGAAAGGGAACCCCATGTGAGAGGGTGAGGGGAGCACAGGGGCTCCTGGGACAGAGACACAGAGAGAGACTGTGAGACCTGGGGGCCAGGACAGCAGAAGGGGTTTATGGGAGGAGCAGCCCCTGTCATTCATGTCTGCTCTCCCCAGGTGAGTCTGGGAAGCCCTCTCTTCTGAGCCAGCAGGGCCCCATCGTGTCCTCTGGCCAGAACCTGACCCTCCAGTGTCGCTCTGATGTCGGCTATGACAGATTCGCTCTGCACAAGGAGGGGGGACGGGCCCTCCCCCAGAGCCTTGTCCTGCAGCCCCAGGCTGGGCTCTCTCAGGCCCACTTCCTCCTGGGCACTGTGAGCAGCTCCCACGGGGGCCGGTACCGATGCTACGGTGGATACAACCTCTCCTCTGAGTGGTCGGCCCCCAGCGACCCCCTGGACATCTTGGTGGCAGGTGAGAAGCCAATGGTTCAGTCAGGGATCCAGACTCTGTACGAGCCCTGCTGGAGGTCTCTGATGAGGAGGCCAGAATGAAAGTGCAGGACCTAGGTGGCGGAGGGTGGGGTGGGAACCTGGTGGAGGGGGGAATAAATGAGGAACCTTTGTAATAATATGAACAATAGAGATTGATTTAAATAAAATAATAAAAAAAGAAAGTGCAGGACCTCAGGGAACACAAGAGACAGAGAGAGGCAGGGGGTGGGAGGGGAGAGTGAAGACTAGTAGGAACAGAGACAGACAGAGAGGAGAGGCCTGGTGACTCTCTGATCCCAACAAGGTGAGAAGGCAGCCCTCACCCTCTCTCCCTCTCTCTGTCTAGAATGGCTGACTGACAGACCCTTCCTCTCGGTGCAGCCAAGCTCCAGAGTGGTCTCAGGAGAGAAGGTGACCCTGCTATGTCAGTCACGGAGACAGATGGCCATGTTCCTTCTGTCCATGGAGGGGGCAGCAGATCCCCCTTTGCGTCGGAGATCAGAGCACCGAGCTCAGCAGTACCAGGCAGAGTTCTCCATGAGTCCTGTGACCTCAGCCCATGGGGGCACCTACAGGTGCTATAGCTCACAGAGCACCTCCCCTCACCTGCTATCATTCCCCAGTGATCCCCTGGAGCTCCTGGTCTCAGGTGAGAGGCCCCTGACCCTGTCTGCTGAGCTGTCAGCTCAGGGTCCCATCCCCAGGAGAATGATGGGCTGAAAGGAGAGTGAGGGGCTCTAGGGATGGTCACCCAGAGGAGATCTGTTCTTTAGAGGCACCCTACCACTGTCCACAGCGCTCTCCTCACCTGGATCCAGAAGGGGTCAAGTGGGCAGTGGTAGGGTCTCAGGGGCCACAACACAGATGTAGGAGGAGTCTGAGTGCATTTCCCACTCCAGGGTCAGCACCAGCTCCTCACCCTGTTCCTGTCCTTCCCAGGACCCTGTGGCACCCCAGCCTCCCACCCACAGGGCCCATGTCCACAGCTCGTGTGTCACTGAGAGCTGGGCTCTGAGCTAGCATGGACCACCCAGGAAGTCCTGAGAGTCTGTGAGGGCATTGAATCACTCCTAGATACTCAAGGAAGGCTTGTGTGTGTGGGGGGGGGGGACCTGAGAATTATGCTGTGATACCAGGAACCACCAGGCTCCTGAGGCGGATAGGCTGCCAGGTGAAGTTGGTGGTGGGGAGGCAGGGCTGAGGGGGACATTGTGGCCCTTCCTTGGGAGGGGCAACTGAGCTCAGCTGGCAAGAATCCAGCTCCTAGTCTCACCCCACATCCTTATCCACAGGAGGCTCTAAAGATGGGCTGCTTCCCACCATGAAGTCAGGCACCCAGAGGGGTAAGTGAAGGAGGTGTTGGGAGCCTCAGCCACACAGGGATTCAGGCCCCTATGATGTCTCTCACTTGGACTCACCCTTCCCCTGCCTGGGCCTGCGTCTCCAACTTTAAAGGAGAGAATCCTTGTCCAGAACTTAGACTTCCTGTCTTTTCTCGTCCTGACCTCCTGAAATAGGACCTCACAGCGAAGCCCCAGGACGTGATGTTATGGGGCCTGTCCCCTCTGTCTCAGTGACAGTGACACTGTACAGGGAGGAACGGGCAGGACAAAGGTCCAGGCACCCAGTCTTCTTCCCTCAGCACACATTCAGCTCAGAGGAGGGAACAGGGTGGATCAGCCCTGGATCAGGCCCTGGCTCTGCTGCTCCTGCTGTGGGGCTGGGCCATAGCTTTCCTCCTCTGAGTGCCGGGTTCCTGTCTGCTCATCCCTGGTCCCATCCTGCTCACAGGATGCTGGGAGATGAGGTGACATAAGGGCCTCACAGAGCCCCCAGCCCAGCCAGACCTTCCTAAGGGGCATCAGGGCCTTTGTGGGTAGGGATGGTTCCAGGAATCACTCAGAGTCTACCTCTCACCTGGCCCCTCCCTGTCCGCGCTGTGCTGGGGGCAGGTAATGAGGAAGGACCCTTAGCTTCAGATGAGACATGGATAGGCCCCTGCAAAGGAGGAGCCCAGAACATGAAGCTGGTGTCCCCCTGGGGTCAGTGTGAGAACAGCACAGAGAACCCACAGTCCTGGGTTCCAGTCCCAGCCCTGCCCTGCCCAGGCTGGGTGATATGGGACATTGATTAACTTCTCTGAGCCTCAGTGAAGTGGGAGATGGTGAGAGCAATCCCTGATGCATGACTGCTGTGAGGGAAGAGGAGATGAGTGACAGACCCCAACACATGCCTCACACACAGTAGGTGCTTATTCAATGGCAACACTGGCTCATTCATGATGTCACTCATGTCCAAGGTCCCAAATGGAACATGAACATCCTGATTGGGCTCTCGGTGGCCCTCCTCGTCCTCCTGCTCTTCCTGTTTCTTTTCTACCTCCGACACCAGCGTCAAAGCAAAGCCAGGACCTCAGGTGAGTAGGGAATGGGGTGACCTGGGTCACACAATGGGGTGCTCAGAGCACTTGCCACAGGAAACCAAATGGATGGAGAAGGTCAGCTGAGAAAAGACTTCTCCAGAATCTGAAATCAGGAAATCCAAAAAGAAATCAGTGTCAGCACAGATGTTCAGTCTCATGAAATATACACACAAGTGTGTTAAGGTTTCTTTCTTTTCCATGGCTTCCCTGGGGGAGGGGTTCCTAACCTCCCAGAGCTGAGACAGACCCTATGGACCAGCCCAGAGAGAGGCTCATGTCCAACTTCCTGAAGGGACCACACACCCAGAGGCCAAGGACAGAGGCCTACAGATCATGTAATTCCTGCCCCAAAGACCCAAGAACTCCACCATCCATGGTCCATCTCTGCCCCTAACACTCCTGTCTCCTCCCCCAGCTGCAGTCCAGATTTGGATGCTCTTTTAGAGGAAGAGACAGCTGTCCTGCGGGAGGGGAGACAGGAATTGAGGATAAATTTGGGGAGGAGATAGACTGGAAGGGTGGGGTTAAGGGTGAGACCATACTGCCTGAACTGATGTCTCACCTCACCTTGGGTTAATGGCCCATTTGGGAGCAGGCAGGGCCTTCAGCCCTGAGAACTTGGGCACCTTTCAGGAGACATACCACCCTGTTCGTCCCCAGCAGATGCTGCCATGATGTACCTGCATCCTGGGGAGAGTGTGGAGCCAATCCCACGGGTGAGATCCCTGCGCCTGTCAAGCCACCAATGACCTTCTGTTGCCCAGTTTAATCCATTGGACCCTTCCCTGTCCCACCTCACTTGCTTCTCAGCAGTGTCCACACCGACCTTCCCTCTGGGCCCCCAGGTCATCCTGCTGTGACTCACTCCTCCTGGTTTCCTTGTGACTTCATGGCCCCTCCTACAGAGCCCCCTTTGCTGGCCCCTCGTCCTTTTTCTGACCTTGTGCAGCCCCAGGTCTCAGGAGGAGGCAGGAGTGAGTGACTCGCCCACAGGTCTCCAGGACCCCTTCATTCATTCACCCAGAAGATGTGAGGGGCTCACTGTTTACCGGCTCCATTTAGGGGCCACGGTGCCGCCCTGAGCCACACTGTGTCCACATTCCTCCAGTTCACCTGTGGACAAGGGAGACAATATGCAAACAAGCAGACAGTGTCCCAGAGAGCAAAGTGCTATGAAGGAACATAAAGCAAGAGGAGGGATAGAGTGCATGGTTAGGGGACAAGGAAGGAGCTGGTGCAGAGGTCCTGAGACAGGGCCTGCTTCTTGAGGAGGAGGGGCCATGAGGCTGAAGCCCAGTGAGCAAGAGAGAGCATGTTAGGATGAGAGTCAGAATCACAGAAGCTTCCAGAATCCCCAGGTCTTAGGAAGGCCCTGCAGATTCCATCTGGAGAGGGACCTGGTCTATTTAAAATGTAAACCATCTCTCTGGCAACATGAGGATGACTGACAGGAGGATTTCTACTGTGGAACTAAGGAGACACTGTTCTGTCTCACTGTCTCCAGCAGAACAGGCAGGATGAAGACACCCGGAGAACGATGTACAGCCAGGTGAACCGCTCAAGACCAAGACCTGGGAAGGTAATGGCCACCCCTCCTTCATCCCTATCAGGGTGATTACTGGATAAGAAGGGCAGACAAACAGAAGCAGACAGACAGATGGACAGTCAGGCGGGTCCTATCCTCTCCATAGCCCAAGACTACCCCAACTCTAACCACATTTCATCCTACTCACTCTCCCCCTGCTCCAGGATGTCAACTACGCCCAGCCAAACCACTTGACCTTCAGACAGAAGACATGTGCACCCCGATCCTCCCCATCAGAGGAGCCCAATGTGTATGATGCTATATCAATCTACTAGTCCCAGAAGGACACAGACCCCACACTCCAGGGAGGGGTTTGGCATTTCCCAGAAGAGGTGAAAGCCTGACATGGACTTCCACGGCTCCTGGAAACCTCTGGGAGTTGCTTGATTTTGTAGTCAAGACAAGCAATATCGCCTGACCAGTGTTGCTCAGTGGTTGAGAGTCGACCTATGAACCATGAGGCGACAGTTCCTTTTTTGGTCAAGGAACATGCCCAGGTTGCTGTCGTGTTCCCCAATCAGAGGTATGCGGAAGGCAGCCGATCAATGGTTCTCATCACTGATGCTTCTGTCTCTGTCTCTCTCATCTTCACTGTGAAATCAATAAAAATCTATACTAATAATAGAGGAATATGCAAATTGTCTGGGATTCCTTCACAGTAATGACCGAACAGTAGGCTGTGTGGTGCAACAGGCCAGCAGGGGTGTTCGTGAGGGATGACCAAATGACTGAATGGCAGGCTGCATGGAGAGACCAGGCTGGCAGGAGGGACAGTTGGGGGTGACCAGGCCAATGGGAGAAGCAGTTTTGTGTGACCTTGCTGGAAAGGGGGAAGGACAGCAGGAGGGACAGTGAGGTGTGACCAGGCTGACAGAGGGAGGAAGCAAGGGGTACCAGGCCAGCAGCAAGGGGTGGGGGGTGGGAGGTGAGCAGTTAGAGGCGACCAGGCTGGCGAGGAGGTCAGTTGGAAGCAACAAGGCCAGAAGAGGGGGAAGTTGGAGGCGAATAGGCTGGCGAAAGTGGGGGGGAGGGGGTGGCAGTTAGTGGTGATCAGGCAGGCAGGCAGGTGAACTGTTAGGAACCAGCACTCCTAGATTATGAGAGGGTTGTCTGACTGTCAGTTTAGGCCCGATCCCCAGCCTAAACTGGCGGCAGTCAAACATCCCCTGAGTGGCCCCAGATTGCAGAGGGTGCAGAGTGAGCTGAGGGGATCCAACCCCTGCACAAATTTTGTGCACGGGGCCTCTACTATATTAATAACAAGATAACAAATATCCTTACTTTTTAAAAATAAAGCAACAGACTTCTCAATAATAAATGTGTGAACCAAAACAGAAGTGAACATTTTAAAAAATTAAGTGATAATGTAAATAGTATACATCAAATCTATTAAATGAGAAAATTAAAAACCATGAATGGTAGAAAAGAAAATGCCTTAAAAATCATTGGCTTGTGCTATTATATCAAGAATTTAGGCGGGGGGGGGGGGAAGATTGGATTGAATCTTCAGCTCTACAGATGACGGGATGAGAAAGATAAAGCATGTATACACAATGGCATATACGTCAGCCATAGGCTGGGGGAAATGAGGGCTGTATAGACACCTGATCTCAAGGCCAGGCTTAAAATATAACTCCACCGGAGAACATTCACCTGGAATTTCCAACTGAGGAGGTGACTTATAACAAGGAAGAATGGAAGGCACCTGAAGACCAAGCACAGGAGTTTTCATCTGCAACTACACACGCGAGGCACTGGCTCAGGGAAGGAGATGCCTGAAGACAGGCAGGAGAAGGGATCAGGGCAGGAAGTCCTGAAAAAGCAGTAGTCAGGAGGTCTGCATTGGGTCATTCACAGGCTTCCAAACTGAAATGCCCATTTTCCGTGAGCAGAACTACTTCCTCCCAACACCCAGAGGGCAGGTAAAGGGGGGGAAATCTGCCCTTAGTGATACAGCCTGTTACACCCTACATTCTAGCTTTGTAGAGGAAACGAAGGCAGAGGCCAAGCTTATGGGTCTGAACCGTCTCAAGGAACCTTCAGTGACCAGAGTGGAGAAGGGGCCATCCATACCACTCTTGAAGGAACCAGACCAATAAAAACCCCTGAGTGCCAGCTGACCCCATTGGTCTCCATACAAGGATCTCTGTCCAGCCAAGGACAGACTAATATTTAGGCCACTCTTGGAAGATAGGAAACACACCCATCTTATTTTCTGAAAGCAAAACAATGCCAACCCAAGGATGGTGTGGTATAGAATCATATACCTGAATTCTGTATAATTTTGTGAACCGATGTCACCCCAGTAAATAAAAAAATTGAATAAAAAACTAATACATGTAGGCTGTTCAGAGATGTGGTTCCAGTCTGACCATCAGCGCCTGCTATATTTAGGATGAGAAGCAGGTTTTCGCCTTCCTGTGGGGCTAGTCCCTTGTGAACAGTGTGCCTGTGGTGTGAGGACCCTGCCCCCCACATCCTGTGACCTTCTCTGCTGGGCTCAGCCCCTGCCTCCCCTTCCTCAGAAGCACCCTGGTCCCCAAGTCCTCAGCCTCAGGAAGTGCAGGTCCACAGGAGCTGAATATGGACTTAGTTTTTGTGAATTTCTGCTCCTCGCCTGCCTCTAAGGTGACAACACAAGAAGTGTCACTCTCCTGGGTATTTTTTGACCGGCATTGAAGTCTTTTATCCATTTGTGAATATTCTTGTGTATGGTGTAAGTGGATGGTATATTTTCTCCTCCTCCTCCTTCTTTTTCTTCATCTTCGCATGTGCCTGTCCAATTTTCCCAGCACCATTTTTCAGAGCCTGTCCTCACTCTGCTGTATATTCACAGTCACTCATCATCAGGGAAATGCAGGTGCTGGATGTGGAGAAGAGGGAGCCCTCGTGCACCGCTGCTGGGAATGCAGCCGGGTGCAGCCACTGTGGAAAGCCATATGGCGGTTCCTCAAAGAATAAAAACATGGAACTGGCATTTGACCCAGTGATTCCACTTCTGGGGATAGAATCAAAGAAACCTGAAATGCTCATTCAAAAGGATATACCTGATACACACCCCCTACGTTCACTGTAAAATCACTTACAACAGCCAAGAGGTGGAAGCAGCCCACGTGACCATCAGTAGATGACTGGATAAAAAAGCCGTGGTAAGTTTACACAATGGAGTACTACTGGGCTGTGAAAAAGGATGGAAGTCCTACCTTTTGCCGCAGCAGGGATGGACCTGGAGATTTGTATGCAAAGTGAAGTGAGTCAGTCAGAGTAGGACAGGTTCCATATAAAATCACTGAACTGTGGAATCTAAACATCATGAAATGTATTGAATTTTTATTGTTGACGCTGTTACAAATGTCCCCCATTTCTTCTGTTTGCCCACCTCCACCCACCACATTTCCCCTCCCTTGGCCCTCACCTCACTGTTGCTTGTGTCCATGCGCTGTGCATATATGTTCTTTAGTGAATTGATTCCCATGCTTCATCAAGTCCCCCCACCCACCTCCCCTCTGTCATCTGTCACTCTGTAAATCCATTTCTCCTCCTGTCTTGGTATGTCTTCTATAATGTTGTCATGAGCATTCTCATTTTCTTTTTATCCTTGAGGCCATACACTGATTCGTGCACTGGTTGGAGTCCCTCAGCCTGGCCTGCACCCTCTCGCAACTGGCAGTCTGAAATCCCCCAAGGGATGGAGTAATGCATGAAGTGGCAGGAGGCTGAGGAGGAGCCCAAGCCCAGGCCAGGCACCACGCCACCCCCACTCATCCCCACCGCCCACTGCACCTGCCACCGCTCAGTAGTGCTACCACGGAGGCGCGTGAGGCTCGCACCCCCATAGCGGTGCTCACCAGCAGTGAGCCTGGTGTCTGTCTCACGTAGGTCAGCTTAACGCTGCTCTGGCTGTGGGAGTGCACTGGCAACTAGGGGTCAGTTCCTCATTTAGCGTCTACCCCTTGGTCGTCAGTGATCGTCATAGTGACCAGTCAACTGGTTGTTTGGTCACTGAGACTTATAGATACATAGGATAGATAGATAAGTAGATAGATAGATAGATAGATAGATAGAGAGAGAGATAGAGATGATAGGCAGATATAGATAGATAGATAGATAGATAGATAGATAGATAGATATAGATGATAGGCAGATATAGATAGATAGATATAGATGATAGGCAGATATAGATAGATAGATAGATAGATAGATATAGATGATAGGCAGATATAGATAGATAGATAGATAGATATAGATGATAGGCAGATATAGATAGATAGATAGATAGATATAGATGATAGGCAGATATAGATAGATAGATAGATAGATAGATAGATAGATGATAGCTTCTCCTTAAGATAATACTATATCTTTTGTATTCTTACTGACATGATTACAGATGTCCTTCATCTCTGCTTGTATGTCCCCCTGCACCCAGCACACATCCCACTGAAGGCCTTTTGCACACTAATATCTAGGTCTTTGAGCTATCCATATAAGCAGGTAAGTTCTTTGATTAATCTTTTTCTGCCCCCTTCCTTCTCTGAGATCTGTCTATTTCTTCCATGGAGCATGCCTCTGGACTTTTTTTTTTTATTACTGAGTTACTTTGTTCATTAGATTCCACATATAAGTGGGATCATGGGATATTTGTCTTTCTCTAATGGGCTTATTTCACTTAGTGTAATAATTTCAGGGTCCCTCCATAATGTTTCAAATTGTAAGATTTCCTTTTTTTTTTTTTTAACAGCTGAATAGTATTCCCTGGTGTAAATGTACCACAGCTGTTTCATCCACTCATCCATTCATCCAGACTTGATGGGCACTTAGGCTGCTTGCAGGTCGTAGCTATTGCAAATACCGCTGCTATGAACACAGGGGAGCATATGTTCTGTCGGATTGGTGTTTCAGGTTCTGAGGATATATTCCCACAGTGGGATCTGCTGGGTCCATGGGCAGTTCCATTTTGAGCTTCATGTGAACAACTGAGAAATAATGACTAACACCTGTGCTATAAAAATGTCCACTGGGAGCTGAGACTGTTTCTTGATGGACAAATAGCACCAACCTGACCCTGCAAAGTCCACTCAAAATTCTGGTCAAAGAATCCAAAGGCCAGACTGAATGTGTAAAGTCTCTGGAAACAAAGGAAAAGATCCCTGCAGCGCCTAGACTGATTGGGCATCTTTCCTGGAGAGCCTTCTCTCCTCCTGAGCCCTTAGTTTGGGGAAACTCAGACCCAGGCCCAGGGCGGGAGAATCCGCACACAGCGGGTGCACAGCTCAGGGATGCGGAAGGGCTGCAGCAGCTTCTAACCCACCACATCCTGTGCGTCTGTTTTTCAGGCCCTGAGTCTCCTCCATTTGCAGAGCGGGAGCCACCAGATCAGACGCCATAATGTCCCTCCTCTCCACTCTTCTCTGCCTCGGTCAGTTGTGGACATGGGGAGGGGCAGCGGGTGGCTCCCCCTTGTTCATGGGGCACTTCAGGGACTGGCAGCTGTAATGGACAGGACCTGATGGGAGGGGAATCAGCTGAGATGTCCGGATGCAAATCTCTCACAGGGACTCTCTTCCAGGGCTGAGTCTGGGCCATGAGATCCACGTGCAGACAGGTGAGTCCTCCCCAGACTCCATGTCCCTCCTCTTCCTTCACCCCTTGGGCTCAGGAGGGAGCACTAAGGTCCTGGGTTGAGCTGGGGCTGAGGGTGTGAAAGGTCTTTGTAATGCAGCCTCTGATTTACTTTTAGAGACCCTCCCCAAACTCACCCTCTTGGCTGAGGCAGACTCTGTGATCCCTTAGGGGAACCCTGTGACCCTCTGGTGTGGGGGGACCCTGGTGGCCCAGAAGTTTGACTTGTACAAAGAAGGAAAATGTGTGCTTTGCAACACACAGACACATAGGAAGTCCACAGCCAAGGGCAAGTTCTCCATCACACACATGACAGGGCATGATGCAAGGAGATACACCTGTTACTATAACAGCTCCAGTGGCTGGTCAGAGCCCAGTGACGACCTGGAGCTGGTGGTGACAGGTGAGAGGACACTCAGGAGACCCAGCCTCAGGTTCTACTCTCAGAAAGGGGTTCTGCTCTCAGGGTGTCTCCCTCTCACAGCCCAGCCCTGGGGGACATGAGGGAGGTGTGAGCCCATTTAACACCCTGCCTCCTCCTCTCCTAGGATTCTACAACAAACCCAGACTCTCAGCCCTACCCAGTCCTGTCGTGACCTCAGGAGGGAACGTGACCCTCCACTGTCACTCAGACCAGGGATTTGACAGGTTCATTCTGACTAAGGAAGACAATTATAGTCTCTCCTGGACCCTGGACTCAGAGCCACACCCCAGTGGGCGATCCCAGGTCCACTTCCCTGTGGGCCTGGTGACTGCCATTAACTGGTGGAGGTTCAGATGCTATGGCTATTACAGAAACAGATCCCACGTGTGGTCACCACCCAGTGACCCCCTGGAGCTGCTGGTCCCAGGTGAGTAAGTCCCATTCTACTCCCACCTCTGAACTGTGGCACCAGACACATTGGTCTTCTCTGGGAAGGGAACGCCATGTTAGGGTAAGGAGAGCACAGGAGCTTCTGGGCCAAAGATACAGAGACAGACAGTGAGACCTGGGGGCCAGGTCAGAAGAAGGGGTTTATGGGAGAAGCAGCCCCTGTCATTCATGTCTGGTCTCCCCAGGTGAGTCTGGGAAGCCCTCCCTCTTGAGCCAGCAGGGCTCCATCGGCACCTATGGACAGAACCTGATCCTCCAGTGTCGCTCTGATGTCGGCTATGACAGATTCGCTCTGCACAAGGAGGGGGGACGGGACCTCCCCCAGAGCCTTGTCCTGCAGCCCCAGGCTGGGCTCTCTCAGGCCGACTTCCCCCTGGACACTAAAAGCAGCTCCCATGGGGGCCGGTACAGATGCTACGGTGGATACAAGCTCTCCTCTGAGTGGTCAGCCTCCAGTGACCCCCTGGACATCCTGGTGGCAGGTGAGGAGCCAGCGGGTTCAGTCAGGGACACAGACTCTTCACAGGCCCTGCTGGGGGTCTCTGGTGGGGAGGCCAGAGTGAAGATGCGGTGCCCCAGGGAGCTGGAGAGAAGAGAGAAACAGAAACGGACAGAGATGAGGGTCCTCACAGACAGGCCTGGTGACTCTCAGGGCAGAACAAGGTGGACAGGCAGCCCTCACTCTCCCTCTCTCTCTCTCTCTTTCTTTCTCTCTCTCTCTCTCTCTAGGACACCTGTCTGACAAACCCTCTCTCTCGGTGCAGCCAGGCCCCAGGGTGGCCTCAGGAGAGAATGTGACCCTGCTGTGTCAGACACAGAGACCGGTGGCCATGTTCCTTCTGTCCAAGGAGGGGGCAGCCGATCCCCCACTGTGTCAGAGATCAGAGCACCGAGCTCAGCAGTACCAGGCAGAGTTCGCCATGAGTCCTGTGACCTCAGCCCACGGGGGAACCTACAGGTGCTATAGCTCAAACAGCACCTCCCCCTACCTGCTGTCATTCCCCAGTGAGCCCCTGGTGCTCCTGGTCTCAGGTGAGGGCCCCTGACCTGTCCCCAGGAGAATGATGGGCTGAAAGGGGAGTGACAGGCTTAGGGATGGTCACCCAGGGGAGATCTGCTCCTTAGAAGCATGCTACTACTGTCCACATCCTTTTTCTCACCTGGAACCTGAAGCTGGGCAGTGGGAGAGTCTTAGGGGCCACAGCACAGATGTAGGAGTCTGAGTACAATTCTGACTCCAGGCTTAGCACCCACTCCTCGCCCTGTTCCTGTCCTTCCCAGGATCCTGTGGGGCCCCAGTTCCCCACCAACAGGGCCCATGGCCACAGCTCGTGAGTCACTGAGTGCTGGGCTCTGAGGGAGCACGGACCACCCAGGAAGTTCTGAGTGTCTGTGAGGGCATCGAATCTTCCCAGATACTCAAGGACGACTTGTGTGTAGTAGGGGGTTGGGAGTTAGGCAGCGATAGCAGGAACCAGGCTCATGAGACTGTGAGGCTGCCAGCTGATGGTGATGGGGGTCGGAAGGGCAGAAGGAGACAATGTGGCCCTTCCTTGGGAGGGGCAACTGTGCTCAATTGGGGAGAATCCAGCTCCTAATCTCACTCCACATCCTTACCTGAAGGAGGCTCTAAGGATGGGCTGCTCCCCACCATGGAGTCAGGCACTCAGAGGGGTAAGTGCAGGAGGTGGTGGAATGCCTCCATTGGGACAGGGCTCAGCCACACAGGGATTCAGGCCCCTATGGAGTTCCTAACTTGGACCAGCCCTTCCCCTGCCTGGGCCTGTGTCTTCAACTTTAAAGGAGAGAATCCTTGTCCACAGCTTACATTTCCTGGAGGTTCTGATCCTGACCTCCTGGGAGAGGGCCTCATAGGGAAGCTCCCAGGACATGATGTTATGAGGCCTGTCCCCTCTGTCTCAGTGATGGTGACACTATACAGGGAGGGACAGCAGGACAAGGGTCCAGGCCCCCAGTCCTCTCCCGCAGCTCAGGCTCAGCTCAAAGGAGGGAACAGAGTGGATCAGCCCTGGGTCAGCTCCCAGCTCTGCTGCTCCTGTTGTGGGGATGTGGGGTTCCTTCTCTCCTCTGAATGTTGGGTTCCTGTCTGCTCATCCCTGGTCCCATCCTGCTCACAGGATGCTGGGAAATAAGGTGACATAAGGGCCTCACAGAGTTCAAGAAGGCAAAGCTCCCAGCCTAGCCCGACCTTCGCAAGGGGCATCAGGGCCTTTGTGGGTAGGGATGGATCCAGGAGAGACTCAGAGTCCACCCCTCACTTGGACCCTCCTGTCCCTGCTATGCTGGGGCAGGTAATGAGGAAGGACCCTCAGCTCCAGATGAGATGTGGACAGGCCCCTGCAGAGGAGGAGCCTAGAGCATGAAGCTGGTGTCCCCCTGGGGGGTAGTGTTAGGACAGCACAGGGAACCCACAATCCCGGGTTCCAGTCCCAGCCCTGCCTCATCCAGGCTGTGTAACCTGGGGCACGTGGTTAACCTCTCTGAGCCTCAGTGAGGTGGGTGGTGGGGTCAGCAATCCCTGATGCATGACTGTGTGATGGGAGAGGAGATGAGTGACAGGCCCCAGGACCTGCGTAATACACAGTAGGTGTTCATTCAATGGCAACACTGGCTCATTCATGATGTCACTCATGCCCAAGGTCCCAAATGGAACAGGAACATCCTGATCGGGGTCTCGGTGGCCCTTGTCCTGCTGCTCTCCATCCTTCTTTTCTACCTCCGACACCGGCGTCAGAGCAAAGACAGGTCCTCAGGTGAGTAGGGAATGGAGTGACCTGGGTCACACAATGAAGTGCTCAGAGCACCTGCCACAGGAAACCAAATGGGTGGAGAAGATCAGCTGAGCAAAGACTTCTCCAGAATCTGAAATCAGAAAATCTAAAAGTAAACAGTGTCAGCACAGATGTTCAGTCTCATGAAATAGGCACACAAGCCAAAACCGGTTTGCCTCAGTGGATGGAGCATCGGCCTTCGGACTGAAGGGTGCCGGTTCCATTCCGGTCAAGGGCATGTACCTTGGTTACGGGCATATCTCCAGTCTGGGGTGTGCAAGAGGCAGCTGATCGATGACCCTCTCTCATCGATGTTTCTAGCTCTCTATCTCTCTCCCTTCCTCTCTGTACAAAAATCAATAAAATATATATTTTTAAAAATGAAAGAAATATGAACATATGTGAATGTTAAGGTTTCCTTCTTTTCCATGGCATTCCTGCGGGAGGGGCTCCTAACCTCCCAGGGCTGAGACAGACCTTATGGACCAGGCCAGAAAGGGGCTCATGTCCAACCTCCTGCAGGACCACACACCAAGAGGCCAAGGACAGAGGCCTGCAGATCATGTAATTCCTGCCTCAAAGACCAGAGAACTCCACCACCCATGGCCCATTTCTGCCCCTAACACTCCTGGCTCCTCCCCCAGCTGCAGTCCAGATTTGGATGCTCTTTGAGAGGAAGAGACAGCTGCCTTGTGGGAGGGGAGATAGGAATTGAGGATAAATTTGGGGAGGAGATAGACTGGAAGGGTGAGGTTCAGGGTGAGACCACACTGCCTGACCTGATATCTCACCTCACCCTGGGTTAATGGCCCATCTGGGAGCAGGCAGGACCTGCAGCCCTATGAACTTGGGCACCTTTCAGGAGACATACCCCCCTGTTCGTCCCCAGGAGATGCTGCCATGAAGGACCTGCAGCCTGGGGAGAGCGTGGAGCCGGACCCTTGGGTGAGACCCCTGTTCCTGTCCAGGCCACAAGGACCTTCTGTTGCCCAGTTTAATCCATTGGACCCTTCCTTGTCCCACCTCACCTGCTTCTCAGCAGCGTCCATACTGACCTCTCCTTCTGGGCCCCCAGGTCATCCTGCTGTGACTCACTCATCCTGGGTTCCTTGTGACCCCATAGCCCCTCCTACGAGCCCCATTTGCTGGCCCTTCGTCCTCTGTCTGACCTTGTGCAGCCCCAGGTCTCAGGAGGAGGCAGGAATAAGTCCCCAGGACCTCTTCATTCATTCACCCAGCAGATGTGAGGGGCTCACTATTTACCGGCTCCATTTAGGGGCCACGGTGCCGCCATGAGCCACGCTGTCTCCACAAGCTTCCAGCTCACCTGTGAGCAAGGGAGATAATATGCAAACAAGCAGACAGTGTCCCAGAGAGCAAAGTGCTGTAAAGGAACATAAAGCAAGAGGAGGGATATAGTGCATGGTTGGGGGGAGGCAGGGAAAGAGCGAGTGCAGAGGTCCTGAGGCAGGGCCTGCTTCTTCAGGAGCACTGCCATGAGGTTGGAGCCCAGTGAGCAAGAGAGAGCGCGTTAGGATGAGAGTCAGAATCACAGAAGCTTCCAGAATCCCCAGGTCTTAGGAAGGCCCTGCAGATTCCATCTGGAGAGGGACCTGGTCTATTTAAAATGTAAACCGTCTCTCTGGCAACATGAGGATGACTGACAGGAGGATTTCTACTGTGGAACTAAGGCGACACTGTTCTGTCTCATTGTCTCCAGCAGAATGGGCAGGATGAGGACACCCAGAGAGCGATGTACACCCCGGTGAACCGCTCAAGACCAAGACCTGGGAAGGTAATGGCCACCCTTCCTTCATCCCTATCAGGGTAATGTCTGCTTCTGTTTGTCTGACCCTGGATAAAAAGGGCAGACAAACAGAAGCAGACAGACAGATGGACAGGCAGGCGGGCCTTATCCTCTCCATAGCCCAAGACTACCCCAACTCTAACCACATTTCATCCTACTCACTCTCCCCCTGCTCCAGGATGTCACCTACGCCCAGCTGAACCACTTGACCCTCAGTCAGAAGACATGTGCACCCCGATCCTCCCCATCACAGGAGCCCAGTGTGTATGCTACTCTGTTGGTCCACTAGTCTCGCAGGGACCCAGAAACCACACTCCAGGGATGGGTTTGGCATTTCCCAAAAGAGGTGGAAGCCTGACATGGACCTCCACCGCTCCTGGAAACCTCTGGGAGTCGCCTGATTTTGTATTCAAGAGAAACAATATAGCCTGACCAGTGTTGCTCAGTGGTTGAGAGTTGACCTATGAACCATGAGGCGATAGTTCCTTTTTTGGTCAGGGAACATGCCCAGGTTGCTGTCTTGTTCCCCAATAGAAGGTTGTGGGAGGCAGCCAATCAATGGTTCTCATCATTGATGCTTCCATGTTTCTGTCCCTCTTCTCTCCTCTCTGAAATCAATAAAAATCTGTACTAATAATAAATGGATATACAAATTGTCTGGAACTCCTTCACAGTAACGACTGAACAGCAGGCTGTGTGGTGCAACAAGGCCAGCAGTGGTATTAGTGAGGGAAGACCAAATGACTAAATAGCAGGCTGCATGGAGAGACCAGGCTGGCCGGAGGGACTGTTGGGGATCAGGCCAAAGAAGGGGAGGTGGAGAAGTTGGGTTATGACCATACTGGCAATCGGGCAGTTGGGGGAGACCAGTTCAGCAGGCGGTGCAGTGAGGGGTGACCAAGCTAGCAGAGGGAGGAAGCAAGCGGTGACCAGGCCAGTAGCAAGGGATGGGAGGTTGGAGGTAGACAGTTAGGGGCGAGTAGGCAGGCAGGGAGGTCAGTTGGATGTGTTCAGGCCTGAAGGGGGGTAAATTGGAGGCGACCAGGCTGGTAGGGGGGGAAGTAAGGAGTGATCAGGCAGGCATGCAGGTGAACAGTTAGGAACCAGCAGTCCCAGATTATAAGAGGGACGTGAGACTGTCAGTTTAGGCCTGATCCCTGGGGCCTAAAGTGGCGGCACTAGATATCCCCCGAGGGGTACCGGATTGGAGAGGGTGCTGGCTGGACTGAGGGAACCCAACCCCTGCACAAATTTTGTGCACTGGGCCTCTACTCTATTAATAACAAGATAACAAATATCCCTACTTTTAAAAAATAAAGCAACAGACTTCTCAATAATAAATGCGTGAACCAAAACAGAAGTGAACATTTTTTAAAATTAAGTGTTAATGTAAATAGTACACATTAAATCTTTTAAATGAGAAAATTAAAAACCATGAATGGTAGAAAAGAAAATGCCTTAAATATCATTGGCTTGTGCTATTATATCAAGAATTTAGAGGGTGAAAAAGATTGGATTGAATCTCTAGCTCTTTAGGTGACGGGATGAGAAAGATACAGCATGTATACACAATGGCATATACGTCAGCCATAGGCTGGGGGAAATGAGGGCTGGATAGGCAGACCTGTCAGATACCTGCTCTCAAGGCCAGGCGTAAAAGGCAACTCCACTGGAGAACATTCACCTGGAATTTCCAACTGAGGAGGTGACTTATAACAAGGAAGAATGGAAGGCACCTGAAGAGTTTTCATTGGCAACTACTACACTGAGGACAGGCAGGGGGAGGGAAACAGGGCAAGAACCTGAAAAACCAGTAGTCAGGAGTCCTGCATTGGGTCATTCACAGGCTTCCAAACTGAAATGCCCATTTTCTGTGAGCAGAGCTACTGCCTCCCAACACCCAGAGGGCAGGTAAAAGGAGAAAAACCTGCCCTTAGTGATACAGCCTGTTACAGCCTGCATTCTAGCTTTGTAGAGGAAGCAATGGCAGAGGCCAAGTTTATGGGTCTGGACAGTCTCAAGGAGCCTTCAGTGACCAGAGTGGAGAAGGGGCCATCCATCCCACTCTTCAAGGAACCAGACCAATAAAAACCCCTGAGTGCCAGCTGACCCCATTGGTCTCCATACAAGGATCTCTGTCCAGCCGAAACCAGTTTGGCTCGGTAGATAGAGTGTCAGTCTGCAGACTGAAAGGTCCCAGGTTTGATTCTGGTCAAGGGCATGTACATTAGTTGCAGGCACATCCTCGGTAGGAGGTGTACAGGAGGCAGCTGGTCAATGTTTCTCTCTCATTGACATTTCTAGTTCTCTATACCTCTCCCTTCTTCTCTGTGGAAAATCAATAAAATATATATTTAAAAAAAAAAGGATCTCTGTCCAGCCAAGGACAGAGTAATATTTAGGCCACTCATGGGAGACAGGAAACACACCCATCTTATTCCCTGAAGGCAAAACAACGCCAACCCTACTGAAAGCCCTATCAGAAACACTCTTGAGTGATTAAGATTGATAGTTGGTTGGCAGTCAAAGAAGGCAGATTGGCCCCTCCTGCTTGAAGTCAAGGCCTGTGGAGACAGACATAAGCAGTGGACTGACCAGTGGATCACTTGGAGCTTCAAGCAGGTGCTAAAAGCCAAAAGACAGTGCCTGGAAGTAATTAGCACCTAAGTACCTAACAGGAAGCCCAGAATTGGCAGACAGAACAGGAGAGTGGAGTCCTATGCCAGCTTCCATGGGGCATTAAAACTTGGCTAAAGCAAAGGACACTTGACTTCATTAAAAAAAAAAAAAATTATTTCTTTATTTTTTTGCACCTTTTTCTTCCTCTCTTTTCTTTTTCTCCCTCCCATTTTTTCACCCTTCTCCTTTTTAGTTTTACTCTTTTCTTTCCTTTCCCCACCTTTAAAAAAATGTATCTTCCTTTTCTATCTGTTTTATTCATTTGCTATTATTCTAGCCTCTTGTTTTGTTCATACAGCTAATTTCCTCTTCCCTGCTCCAACTCTATTTCTCTCTCTCTCTCTTTTTTAACTACTCAATTTTCATTATTTTTCCCTCTATCTTTTATTTTTCTCCTAATTTCTTCAATTGGTTTCTTTATGGCCACTATGACATTCTTCATTTCCTCTTTATGATCAGGGAAGTTTTCAACAGTAGACTAGAAGAAGTGGAGGACCACATCAGTGAGTTAGAAGACAAGGCAGGAAAAAAAACAAACAAACACCCAAGCGGAGAAGCAACTGGAAAAAAATTAAAAAGCAGGAGGAGAGTCTAAGGGAGCTTTGGGACAACATGAAATGAAACAACATCCAAATAATAGGGGTGCCAGAGGAGAGGAAGCAGAGCAAGGAGTGAAAAGCCTGATTGAAAAAACAACAACAGAAAACTTCCCTGACCTTTGGGAAGAAAAAGTCACACAAGTCCAAGAAGCACAGAGTGTCCCAATCAAGATGAACCCAAAATGACCTACACCAACACACATCATAATTAAATTGGCAAACGTAAAATACAAAGAAAGAATCTTAAAGGCTGCATGAGAGACAGAAAGTTACCTACAAAGGATCTCCCATTAGACTATCAACTGATTTCTCAACAGATACACCTCAGGCCAGAGGGAAAGGCTTTGGAATGAAGCAAACAAAGTGATGAAAAACAAGGGACTGTATACTCTATCTAGCAAGTCTATCATTCAAAATTATAGATGAAATCAGGAGCTTTGCAGACAAAAAAAAAAAAAAAAAAAAAAAAAAAAAAAAGGCAAACCAGCAATGCAAGACATGCTAAAGGGACTGTCTCAAAAAGAAAAAATAGAAAGGGAAGAAGGAACACAAGCATAAAGAATAAATATGACAACTAACAAGTACCTATCTATAATAATAAAAGCATAATATGCTGAAACCGGTTGGGCTCAGTGGATAGAGTCTCAGCCTGCAGACTGAAAGGTGCCAGGTTAGATTCTGGTCAAGGGCATGTACCTTGGTTACAGGCACATCCCCAGTAGGGGGTGTGCAAGAGGCAGCTGATTGATGATTCTCTCTCATTAATGTTTCCAATTCTCTATCCCTCTCTCTTTCTCTCTGTAAAAAAAATCAATAAAATATATTTTTAAAAAATAAAAATAAAAGCATAATATGCTAATTAGACCAGACGTCCTTCCCAACAAAGCTGGGGCTGTGAGGGAAGCCTGGATCCCTGGTGCCTACCAGCAGCCAAAGGAAAGCAAGCCTGGGTCCCAGGTGCCAGAGGAAAGCAGGTGCCAGAGGAAAGCAGGTGCCATCAGCCAGGGGAAGGAAGGCCTACTCTTGCACAAATTTTGTGCCCAGGGCCTCTAGTCAATAATAACCTTAGAAGTAAATGGATTAAAGGCTACAATCAAAAGACATAGGGTGGCTGATTGGATACAAAAACATGACAAACTATATGCTGTCTATAAGACACCCACCTTAGTACAAAGGATTCACACAGACTGAAAGTAAAGGGATGGAAGAAAATTTCAGGCAAATGGAAATTAAAAAAAAAAAAAAGCTGCAGTAGCAATACTATGTATGGCAAAATAGACCTCAAAGTGAAGGCTATAACAAGAGAAAGGAAGGCCACTTCATAATATTAAAGGGATTGATACAATAGGCTATAACTCTAGTAAACATATACACACCCAATATAGGAGCATCTAAATATATTTTTAAAAAACTATGCAGGCTATCAAGGGAGAGATTGACATCAATGGAATAATAGTAGGGGACTTTAAGACCCCACTGACATCACTGGATAAATCTTCTAGACAAAACAACACAAGGAAACAGCAATCCTACATAACACTCGAGAGCAGATGGAACTAATTGACATTTTCAGAATATTCTACCCCAAAGCTACAGAATATACTTTCTTCTCAAGTGCACGTGGGTCATTGTCAAAGACAGGCCACATGTTGGGACACAAGCTAAGTCTCTATAAATTCAAGAAGATTGAAATCATACCAAGCATCCTCTCAGACCACAGTGGCATGAAGTTAAAGAAAGCAGCTACAATAAAAACACTCAAAAACAATCAAATACATGAAGGCTAAATCACCTGCTATGAAACAATGAATGGGTTACCAAAGACAAATTAAAAAACATCCTGGAAGCAAATGAAAATGAACACATAACAATCCAAAATCTATGGGACACAGTGAAAGCCTGAACTTTCCTGAGAGGGAAGTTGATAGCTCTACAGGCCAGCCTCAAAAACAAACAAACAAACAAACAACAACAACAAAACAACACACAAGAAAAAATGGTAATAAGTTATCTAACGCTACAACTTAATGAATTACAAAGCGAACAACAAGAAAAGCCCAGGATAAGTAGAAGGAAGGCAATAATAAAGATCAGAGTGGAAATGAATGAGATAGAGAAAAACAAAACAAAAGATCAATGAAACAAAGAGCTGGTTCTTCGAAAGGATAAAGAAGATTGATGAACTTCTAGCCAGGCTCACCAGGAAATACAGAGAGAGGACCCAAATGAACAAAATCAGAAACAAAAGAGGTGAAGTAACCACGGATCCCATAGAAATACAAATGATCCATAATAAAAAATAAAAAACACACTATGGACAACTTTATCCCAACAAATGGGACAACTTGGATGAAACAGACATATTCCTAGAAAAATACCACTTTCCAAAACTGAATCAGGGAGAATCAGAAGACCTGCATAGGCCAATAATTCCTGATGAAATTGAAGCAGTAATTTAAAAAACAAACAAACAAACAAACAAACAAACCAAAACAAAACAAACAAAAAAACCTCCCAGCAGCCTTAGCTGGTTTGGCTCAGTGGATAGAGCGTTGACCTGTGGACTGAAAGGTTCCAGCTTCAATTCTGGTCAAGGGCACATGCCTAGGTTTAGGGCTCGATCCCCAGTAGGGGGCATTTAGGAGGCAGCCGCTCAACAATTCTCTCTCATCATTGATGTTTCCATCTCTGTCTCCCTCTCCCTTCCTCTCTGCAATCAATAAAAATGCATTAAAAAAAAACCTCACAGCAAACAAATGCCTTGGTCCAGATGGATTCACAGGGAAACTTTACCAAATATTCAAAGAAGAGCTAACACCTGTTTTTCTTCATGCTGTTGCAGTTGATACCAAGTTCCCTGTAATTCTCACTAAGTTCCAGGAACACACTTATAACTATGACTTTGAACTCTATATCTGATAACTTGCTTGCTTCCATTTAATTTAGCTCTTTTTCTGAAGATTCCTCCTCTTCTTTTATTTGGCACCTACCCCGGCATTGTGGCTCTCTCTTTGTGCTTGCCTCTATGTATCAGATAGATCTGATATGGCTCCCATTCTTTGTGAGGTGGCCTTAGGAAGTAGGTGTCCTGGGGGGACCTAGTGGCTATGTTTCCTTGATCTGAATTGAATGCACAAGGAATGTCCCTTTCGTGTATTATGTGGGCCCTCCTGTGGAAGTGAGTCTTGATTGCTGTAGGCCCACTGGTATGTGAACTCAACCCTCAGAGTGTCTCACTGTGAGGCTCACCTCCAACCACATCATGCTGGTTGTTGTACAGGTGCTGACAGACTATAACAAAGCAAAATAAAACAAAACAAGAAAAATTTTCACCAAGAACAACATCAATAAAAAGAGGAAGAGCCCTAACTGGTTTGGTTCAGTGAATAGACGTTGGCCTGAGGACTGAGGGGTCCCAGATTCAATTCCGGTCAAGGACAAGGCCCTTGGTTGTGGGCACATACCCAATAGGGGGCATGCAGGAGGCAGCTGATCAATGTTTCTCTCTCATCAATGTTTCTAACTCTCTATCCCTCTCCCTCTCTGTAAAAAATCAATAAAATATGTATTTTTAAAATAAAAAGAGAAATAAAGAAAGAGAAAGAATAATACAAGTCAGAAGAAGAAAAAGAGGTGAAGATATGCAAGAAAAAAAGAAATAGAAGACAAAGAGAGAAACAGAAAATAAAAGATTAGGAAAAGAAAGCCAGAAAAAAAAGGTGTAAGAAAAGAACACGAAAATATAAAGCATTGAGGGAGAGGGAGAGAGAGAGAGAGAGAGAGAGAGAGAGAGAGAGAGAGAGAGAGAGAGAGAGAGAAGAAAGAAGAAAATTAACAACAGAAAATAAAAAATAAAATGAAATTAAATAGAGGGAAAAGGAGAAAACGGTGAAGCTTGTTGAGTCCGTTTTGACACTGTCTGAAGCTGCTCACGTGGGCTGCAGGTTTCGAACCCCCAGCCACCTGCCTGAACCTGCAGCTGACCCCCAGCATGTAGCTGCCTCTGCTGGACTTGCCTACATTTGGGGAAACCAAGCTGTGCTCCAAGACCAGTTTTCACCATCAAAGGGGCCGGGGGTGGGCAATGTCCCCAGGTGCCCTGGCATCTGCCTCTTTCTTCCACCTGCTGGCCGGCTGCCAGGCTTAGGCACTGAAACAGCCCGTGGTGGCATCAGGATCTTGGGGTGACTGCATTTCCCATGAGGGGAGGTGCCCTTTGCACTTCAGGGAAGAGGGTGGGTGTGTGTCCCATCCTGGGAGCCCCACCTCTGAGTCTGCCCAGGATGGTTCCCTGACTCAGCAGACAGAGCCCCTAGTGGTCCAGTGCATGAAACTTGTGCAGGGGAGAATGTGTGTCCCTCAACCCAGCCTGCAGCAGGATCCCTCTCAAATCCAGGACTGCTGGATCCCAACTGCTCGCCTGCCTACCTGCCTGATTGCCCCGAACTGCTTCTGCCTGCCAACCTGATCACCCTCTAAACACTCCCCTGCGATCCTGATGGATGCCTAACTGCTCCCCTGCCAGCCCAATTGCTCTCAACTGCTTTCCCCTGCAGGCCTGGGATCCTCAACTGCCTTCCCCTGCTGGCCTGATTGACCCCATCTGCCCTCCCCTGCAGGCCTGATTGCCTCCAACTGCTCTCCCTTGCAGACTTGGTCCCTCCCAACTGTCTTCCCCTGCTGGCCTGATTGCCCACAACTTCCTTCCCCTGCTGGCCATCTTGTGGTGACCATCTTGTAGCGGCCATCTTGTGTCCACATGGGGTGGCGATCTTTGACCACATGGGGGCGACCATCTTCTGTGTTGGAGTGACAGTCAATTTACATATCATTCTTTTATTAGATAGGATGGAAGAGACTTTAGAAAAGAGACATAGCTAGGTGCCCATGGATGGGACTGGAGCTGTCCACGACCCAGTGCTGAATTCACACCACCTCTCAGGATTAACATATTATAAAAATAAGGCAGAATTGGGGAGATGGAAGTGGCCCATGGTCTTAAGAAACACCTCCTTGGTACACACCACATTCCTGGTCAAGGTCTGGGTCAGCACTACCTCTTGAAAGAGATGAGATGTCCTCACCTGTGGATTCTTTGATGAGCATTTCGAATTCACTTTGTGGTTTCAGGTTCGCTCTCTTCATCATCAGGAAAAGGGGTGAAATCCCTGTGGAAGTTTCTAAAGCAGAGTTTTTGATGGCTTATTTGTCAGTTCTTAAGGTGAAGCTTGAGAGGCAAGTTCACAGGATGTGGTGGACAGGGTTCCCACACCACAGTGTATGCAGGTCACAAGGTGCCAATCACACAGGAAGGGGACAAGCTCTCCTCACCCCAAAACCAGCAGGTGCTGAGGGTCTGACTTGAGCCACATCTCTGAACTTTCCTCTTTAGTTTTCCTAAACTCTACAATCACATATTGATTTTAACATAGCTCGCTGCCATGTGAAAGTCAAAGCAATTATTTGGTTTACTTAATATGCCAGTGCCACGCTAATGAGTAAAATGGTCAAGGATGTAAAACAATTTTTAGCAGAAACATGAAATCTCTCTCCCCTAATATCTACTCAGCCTTCTATCAGTTGCACATATAACTCTCATGACAACAAAAAGCAGAGTGGACAGTTGGATTCTGCATCTCTAGAAGAGAAAAAAAACAGACTAGTTTTTCTTGTTTGACTGAAATCATTCATTTGTGTTTGAGTCAAACCTGTTTCTTCTATCAGAAATCAGAGAGATGGGAGACAGGGAGATGATGAAAGACAGTGAATTTGTTTGCCACAACAAAATACAACTAACTAGGTGGCTTAAGACAACAGAAATTAATTTTATTAGTTTGGAGAAGAAAGAGATTGATTGCAGATGGAAATAGATATAGGTGATAGATAGATAGATAGATAGATAGATAGATAGATAGATGACAGATACATGATAGATGATAGATTGACATGTTGATACATACACACAAAGGGATACATAAGTAGGTGGATAGATTCACAAACTTTCCAACATATGCTCTCATCAGACTCTATTTTCTGTCCTCTACTCTAGGTAAAGTTTTCTTACAGCAGGTCTGGGTAACTTTTCCCAATTTTACTGAGATGCAAATGACATATAACAGTGGCTAAGTGTTAGGTGGCAATCTGTGGGTGTGATACATGTAAGTATTGCAATATGATACCACTTCAGTGTTAGCTAACAATTCCATTAATAACTCATAATTACCTCATTTTTTGTGGTATAACCTTTAGGATACAATCTCTTAGCTACTTTTGGGGAAATATGATACAACATAGTTTATTGTGATCACCATACATTAGCCCCCCACTCCTCAAATTCTTTTTTTAAATATATATATTTTTATTGTTTGTTTTTTTTACAGAGAGGAAGGGAGAGAGATAGAGAGCTAGAAACATCGATGAGAGAGAAACATCGACCAGCTGCCTCTTGCACAGCCCCCACTGGGGATGTGCCCGCAACCAAGGTACATGTCCTTGACCGGAATTGAACCCAGGACCTTTCAGTCCACAGGCCGATGCTCTACCACTGAGCTGCCTGAGCCTGAGGATCCCCATGAATCCTCCCCATGTCCATGACTGACCGAGGCAGAGAAGAGCTGAGAGGATGGACATCATGGCGTCTGCTCTGAGGGCTCCTGTTCTGCAGATGGAGGAGATCTGGGCCTGATGGACAGACACAAACAGGATGTGGTGAGTCAGGAGCTGCTGTCCTTCAGGGTTTTCACAGCTGTGGACCCACAGCCAGGGGAGGGTGCCACCCTGGGCCTGGCTCTGCATCTCCCCAGGAGGAGGGCTCAGGGGGAGTCCAGGTTTCCCGAGGCAGCTCAGCAGTGTCTGAGGTCTCACCTGATCCTAAGGATCTCATGTGCAGAAGCATGTTGCAAAGCTCCCAGGATCACCCCCCTCCCACCTTCTTGGTGTTTTATTTACAAACTAGAGGCTCAGTGCATGAAATTTGTGCATGAGGGTTGTGTGTGTGTGTGTCCTTCAGGCCAGCTTGCACCCTCTCCAATCTGGAATCCCTCTCACAACTTAGGGCTGCTGTCTATCAACTGCTCCCCTGCCTGCCTGCCTGCCTGCCTGCCTGGTTTTCCCTAACTGCTTATGCCTGCTGGCCTGATCACCCCCTAACCACTCCTCTGCCAGTCTGATCGATGCCTAATGCTCCCCTGCTGGCCCAATTGCCCCTAAATGCTGTCCCCTGCCAGCCTGGTTGTCCCTAACTATCCTCCCCTGCTGGCCCAGTCCCCTCTAACTACCCTCGCTTGCCAGGCTCATCACCCCTAACTGCCTTCTCCTGCAGACTTGGGTCCCCCAAAACTGTCCTCCCCTACAGGCCTGATCCCTCCCAACTGCCCTCTCTTGCTGGCTTGATCACCCACAACTGCCCTCCCCTGCTGGCCATCTTGTGGCAGCCATCTTGTGTCCTCATGAGGGTGGCGATCTTTGACCACATGGGGGTGGCCATATTGTGTTTTGGAATGATGGTCAATTTGCATATCACCTCTTTATTATATAGGTCCTATATAGATATTGCACTCCTCCAGTTCATTTATAATACATGACACATGATTTTATAAGAGGATCTGAACAAATAGTTTGTTTCCCATATGTTCCTTTTGTGATAAGCACCTCCTCAATGCCCTTGTGTGGTGATCACTGCACCCATGACCAGCCATCACTCCCCTCTCCCTCCCTGCCTTTCCGACAGTCTGTCTGTATGTGCCCAGGGGCACATAGAATGTTCTTTCCTATCTACCACATTCTCATCCACCTCTTAGGCCTACTCATACAGCCAGTCCTTCAAACACAGTCTAGACCTGGTCCCAGCTGTTCTCATACAGTTCTTTTTAATTTTCCTTTTTGTAAATAATTAATTCACACATTAGCCTTCGAATGTCCTAGTCTACTTGTCCTGGCAGGTAGAAGGAGACAAATTAGTCCAAGACAGAAAGTAATTTCCACTTGTGGTGGCTGAGAAGGTACATGATTGCCCTCTTTAGAGCCAGCCCTCCGGGGGTTGGCTCCAATAGAGAACACGGAAACCCAGAGCCACGAAGGGTGGGATCATCCACTGGCTGAGTGACCACATCTGAGGGAAACCAGAATGACGGCAGCAGCTTCTGAACCACATCCTGTGTGTCTCTGACGTTCAGGCCCAGGCCTCCTCCATTTGCAGAGCGGGATCCCTCAGAGCAGACACCATGATGTCCATCCTCTCAGCTCTTCTCTGCCTCGGTGAGTTGTGGACTCGAGAGGAGGAGAAGGAGGGGCGACTGTTCCCCCATATTCATGGGAACCTCAGGCTCAGGCAACTCCAGTGGACAGGCTCTGATGGAAGGGGAATCAGCTCAGATATCTGGGTGCAAATCTCTCACAGGAACTCTCTTCAAGGGCTGAGTCTGGACCAGAGGACCCATGAGCAGGCAGGTGAGTCCTCCCCAGGCTCCATGTCCCTCCTCTTCCTTCATCCCTGGGGCTCGGGAGGAAGCACAGAGGTGCTGGGATGAGATAGGGGATGAGGGTGGGGAAGGCCCTTGTAAAACAGCCTCTGGTTTTCTTTTAGGGACCCTCCCCAAACCCACCCTCTGAGCTGAGCCAGGACCTGTGATCCCCTCTGGGAGCCCCGTCACCATCTGGTGTCAGGGTTCCCCTGGGGCTGAGGAGTACCATCTGGATAAAGAGGGAAGCCCAGCACCATGGAAAACACTGAATCTACTGGAGCCCGGGGACAAGGCCAAGTTCTCCATCACATACATGACAGACCATATTGCAGGGATATATCGCTGTAACTACCACAGCCCTACTAACTCGTCAGAGCACAGTGACCCCCTGGAACTGATGGTGACAGGTGAGAGGACATTCAGGGGTCCCAGCCTCAGGCTCCGCCCTCAGGAAGGGGGTCTGCTCTCAGGATGTCTCCTGCTCAAATCCCAGCCCTGGGGGACATGAGGCAGATGTGAGCTGCACTATATTCCTCCTACTTCTTCCCCTAGGACCCTATGGCAAACCAAGCCTCTCAGCCCTGCCCAGCCCTGTGGTGACCTCAGGAGGGAACGTGACCCTCCAGTGTGGCTCAGGACAGAGATTTGACAGGTTCATTCTGACTAAGGAAGGAGATCACAGGTTCTTCTGGGCCCTGGACTCACAGCCACAGCCCAGTGGGCAGTCCCAGGCATTGTTCCCTGTGGGCCCCGTGACCCCCAGCCACAGGGGGAGGTACAGATGCTATGGCTGCTACAGGAACTGGCCTCATATGTGCACAAGCCCCAGTGATACCCTGGAGCTTCTTGTCCTAGGTGAGTCCCATTCTTGTGTCATTCACAGACTGAGGTATCAACCAGGTCATTGGCATCTTTGCTGTGAGTAGAGCCCAGGTGTAATTGGGCGAGAGACACCGATAGAAAGTGAAACCTCGGGGCCAGGCCAGTAGAAGGGGGTTATGGGAGGAGCAGCGCCTGTCATTCATGTCTGGCCTCCCCAGGTGAGTATGGGAAGCCCTCCCTTCTGATCCAGCAGGGCCCCATCGTGGCCTATGGACAGAACCTGACCCTCCAGTGTCGCTCTGATGTCGGCTATGACAGATTCGCTCTGCACAAGGAGGGGTGACGGGACCTCCCCCAGAGCCTTGTCCTGCAGCCCCAGGCTGGGCTCTCTCAGGCCCACTTCCCCCTGGGCACTGTGAGCAGCTCAGCTCACTGAGTGATCGGCCCCCAGCAACCCCCTGGAAATCCTGGTGGCAGGTGAGGAGCCAATGAGCTCAGATGGGGACCAGACTCTGCACGGGCCCTGCTGGGGATCTCTGGTGGGAAGGCCAGAATGAAAGTGCAGGCCCCATGGAGGGAGAGAGAGAAACAGGGTGTGGGAAGTTAGAGGGGGAAACTCGGAGGAACAGAGACAGACAGAGAGGAAGTCCTCAGAGAGAGGCCTGTTGACTCTCAGGTCAGAACAAGGTGGGCAGGCAGCCCTCCCCCTCCCCATCTCTCTCTAGGATTGCTGCCTGACACACCCTCCCTCTCGGTGCAGCCAGGCCCCAGGGTGGCCTCAGGAGAGAACGTGACCCTGCTGTGTCAGTCACGGAGCCAGAGGGACACGTTCCTTCTGTCCAAGGAGAGGACAGCCGATCCCCCCCTGAGTCTGAGATCAGAGCACCGAGCTCAGCAGTACCAGGCAGAGTTCTCCATGAGTCCTGTGACCTCAGCCCTCGGGGGCACCTACAGGTGCTACAGCTCACTCAGCTCCTCCCCCTTCCTGCTGTCACACCCCAGTGATCCCCTGGAGCTCCTGGTCTCAGGTGAGGGTCCCTGACCCTGTCTGCTGAGCTGTCACCTCAGGGTTCCCAGAATTATGGGCTGAAAGGGAGTTGGGGCTCTAGGGATTGTCACCCTAAATTTAGCTTTCCCTCAGAGGCCCTCCCACACCTTTCCACTCCCTTCCCCTCATATGGGTCCAGAAGGGGTCAGCTGGGCAGTGGAGGGTCTGAGGGGCCACAGCACAGATGTAGGAGTCTGAGTGAGGTTCCAACTCCAGGGTCTGCACCAGTCTCTCACTCACTTCCTGTCCTCACTTCCAGAACGCTCTGGAGGCTCCAGTCCCCCACCCACAGGGCCCCCTTCCACAGCTGATGAGTCCCGGGGAGCTCTGCTCAGAAGGAGCATTGCCCACCCAGGAAGTCCTGAGAGTCTGTCAGGAGATTGAGTGACCCAGGTCCTCAAGGATCTGTTGTGTCCCGGTGGAGGGTGAGGGGGGGGGGGTCCCAGGCTCTGAGGCTGTTGATGGGTGGGGTGGTCATGGCAGAGGGAGATATGGGGTGCATGCGGGGGAGGAGGAGCTGGGCTCATGTGGGGAGATGACAGCCCACCCCCCTCCTGCCCCATCCTGAACCTAGGAGGCTCTGAGGATTGTTCTCTGCCACCCACAGGATCAGGTCCACAGATGGGTAAGTGAGAGACTGTGGGGAGGTGATGGGTGCCTGAATGAGGACAGAGCTGAGCTATATGGGGTTCAGGCCCCTCTGAAGTGTCTCCCTTGGACCTGCCCTTCCCCTGCCTGGGCCTCAGTGATAAGCAGGTGTAAAAGGAGAGAATCCTTGTCCAGAGCTTAGATTTCCTGTCAGTTCTGGCCTTGACCTCTTGGAGAGGGCCTCACAGGGAAGCCCCAGGATGTGATGTTATGGGGCCTGTCCCCTCTGTCTCAGTGACGGTGACACTGTACAGGGAGGGACAGCAGGACAAGGGTCCGGGCACCCAGGCCTCCCCCTCAGCTCAGGCTCAGCTCAGAGGGGGGAATACGGTGGATCAGCCCTGGCTCAGCTCCTGGCTCTGCTGCTCCTGCTTTGGGGATAGGGGTCGCTTATCTCCTCTGAGTGTGGGGTTCCTGTCTGCTCATCCCTTGTCTCATCCTGCCCACAGGCTGCTGGGAGATGAGGTGACATAAGGGCCTCACAGAGTTCAGGAAGGCAGAGCCTCATTTCCTAGGGGGGCATCACGGCTAGCAGGGTGGGGACAGATGAGGGAGAAACCCAGAGTCCAGCCCTCATCTTGCAACTCCCTGTCCCTGCTGTGCTGGGGACAGGTAATGAGGAAGGATTCACAGCACCATCTGCAGAGGAGTCCAGAGCATGAAGCTGATGTCCCCCTGGGAGTTGGGGGGCGTGGGCAGCATGAGGACAGCACAGGGAATCCACAGTCCTCAACCCAGGAGTCTCAGCCCTGCCCCATCCAGGCTGGGTGATCTGGGGCACGTGATTAACCTCTCTGAGACTCAGTGAAGTGGGTGGTGGGGTCAGCAATCCCTGGTGTGGGGTGAGAGGAGTGACAAACGCCAGCATGTGCCTCACACACAGTAGGTGCTCATTCAATGGCATCTTTGGCTCATTCATGACATCATTAATGTCCTAGGTCCAAAATGGTACTGGATAGGGGTCTTGGTGGCCTTGGTCCTGCTGCTCTCCCTCCTCCTCTCCTCCTCCTCAGACACCGATGTCAGAGCAAAGGCAGGACCTCAGGTGAGTAGGGAACGAGGTGACCTGGGGCACCAATGGGGTGCTCAGAGCACCTGCCACAGGAAACCAAAAAGATGGAGGTCAGCTGGGAAAAGAATTTCTCCACATTCTCAAATCAGACAATATTGAAAGAAAACAATGTCAGAACACATTCAAGGTAATCTTTAATCGTTTTGAATCTCATGTCATATGAAACATATGCACATGTGGGTGTTACATTTTCCTTCTTTCCTGTGGAATCACAAGGGGAGAGTCTCTAATCTCCCAGAGCTGACACTGTTCCTCTTGACCAGCCCAGACAGAGGTTCATGTCTAACCTTCTGCAGGGACCACACACCCTGAGGGCAAGAACAGAGGCCAGCAGATCAGGTAATTCCTGCCCCAAAGACCCAAGAATTCCACCACCCATGGCCCAGCTCTGCCCCCAACTCTCCTGTTTCTCCCCCAGCTCCAGCCCAGCTGTGGACACCCAGGAGGAGGCTCTTTGTGAGAGGAAGAGACAGCTGCCCTGGGGGAGGGGTACAGGGATTTCAGGAGGCTATGACTGCGGAGGGCGGGGGGAGGTTAGGCTGGGAGGCTGGGGAACAGGCTGAGAAGGACTGAGACCACACTGTGATCTGGCTCTGCACCTCACCCTGGGTTAGTTGTCCATATGTGAGCAGGCAAGGCCCGCAGCACTGAGATCTCAGGGACCTGCCAGTATACACCCCCCTGTTCTGCCCCAGCAGATGCTTCTGTGAAGGACCCGCAGCCTGGGGAGAACATAGAGATAGACCCTCAGGTGAGACCCCTGCTCCTGCCCAGGCCACCAAGGACCTTCTATTGCCCAGTTTAATCCAACGGACCCTTCCCTGTCCCACCTCACCTGCTTCTCAGCAGCGTCCACACTGACCTCCCCTCTGGGTCCCCACGTCCTCCTGTTGTGACTCACTCCTCCTGGTTTCCTTGTGACCCCATGGCCACTCCCATGGGACCTCCTTTGCTGGCCCCTCATCCTCTGTCTGACCTTGTGCAGCCCCAGGTCTCAGGAGGAGGCAAGAATAAGTGACTCACCCACAGGTCCCCAGGATCCCTTCATTCATTCACCCAGCAGAAGTGAGGGGCTCACTGTCTACCGGCTCCATTTAGGGGGCATGGTGCCGCCCTGAGCCCCACTGTATCCACATGCCTCGAGCTGACCTGTGGGCTAGGGAGACAATATGCAAACAAACAGACAGGGTCCCAGAGAGCAAAGTGCTGTGAAGGAACATAAAGCAAGAGGAGGGGATAGAGTGCATGGTGAGGGGACAGAAAAAGAGCAGGTGCAGAGGTCCTGGGGCAGGGCCTCCTTCTTCAGGAGGAGGGCCATGAGGCTGGAGCTGAGAGAGAGAGAGAGAGAGAGAGAGAGAGAGAGAGAGAGAGAGAGAGAGAGAGAGCATTAGGATGAGAGTCAGAACCACAGAAGCACCCAGAGGCCCAGGTCTTAGGAAGGCCCTGCAGGTTCCATCAGGAGAGGGACCTGGTCTATTTAAAGTGTAAGCCATCTCTCTGGCAACACGAGGACAGGAGGATTTCTACTGTGGAATCGAGGAGACGCTGTTCTGTCTCACTGTCTCCTTCAGAACACGCAGGATGAAGGCTCTCAGGGAGTGAGGTATGCCCACGTGAATCGCTCAAGACCAAGACCTGCGCTGGGAATGGCTACCTCTCTTTCTCATCCGTTGAGGGGATTGCTGGACACAAAGGGCGGACAAGCAGAAGAGGACAGACAGACGAACAGTCAGGTGGGTCCCATCCTCTCCAGACCTCCAGGTTTTTCCCAACCACAACCACGTTTCATTCCTCTTTCTCCCCCTGCTCCAGGCTGCATCTGACGTCCCCCAGGATGTGACCTATGCCCAGCTGAACCCCTTGGCCCTCAATCAGAGGACAACTGCACCCCGTTTCTCCCCATCTGATGAGCCCCCAGATGAGCACATTGAGTATGTTGCTCTGTCTGTTCCCTAGCCCAGGAAGGACCCAGAACCCACATTTCAGGAAGGAGGCCTGCACATACTCCAAAAAGTCAGAATGCTGCCCCATGGGCACCTGGCTAGTGCCCCAGTCTGGAGACCTGACGAGGACCACCCACATCTCCCTGGGCCTCTAGGAGTTTTTTTGTCAAAGATAACCTATATCTCTACCTTTTGCAAATAAAGCAACAGACTTCTCAGTAATCAATGTGTGAACCCAACACAGAAGTGAATGTTTTAAATTTTATTATAATGTAAACTAGAGGCGCAGTGCATGAATTCATGCTTGGGTGGGGTCCTGAGGCTGGGTGCCAATCAGGGCCATGGGGGGGGCCAGCTGGCAGAGGGTAGGACCTGTGGGAGGTTGGCTTTAACAGCAAGCTAACCAATGGCAAATTCCACCAGGAATTGGGCTCCCTCCTCCCTCCTGTCTGGGTCCAGGGTGGGGATGAACCAGTTTCAGGGCTGTCAAGGCCCCAGCAGCAAGGTCTGAGTCAGTGCACATCATAGCTACTGGCTGGTCATCAGGTCATTCTGGTCATTTGGTCTTAACAGTCACTTTGCCTTTTATATAGATGATTATATAGATCAATAGATATAGATAGATAGATAGATAGATAGATAGATAGATAGGTTGATAATAGATTGATGATAGATAGATAGATAGATAGATAGATAGATAGATAGATAGATAAATATAGGGATAGAATTAGAGATAGATAGATAGATATAGAGATAGGATTATAGATAGAGATATTAGACCTATGAAATAAGAAAATTGAAAACCACGAATGAGTATATTGGACAAAGGAAAAGCCTTCAGTGTTCAATTCCCTCAGCTATTATATCAAGAATTAAAGGCCTACAGTGAGGACTGGGTTAAGGGGGAAGTAGAGGGACATAAAGGACATCTGTAATACTATCAGCAATAAAAAAATAAACAAAAAAAAACTTAGAAAAAAAGATAGTATTGAATCCTAGACTACTGGATATTTAAGATCCTCTGTGATGGGACACGGCCCAGAAGGTCATGTCATGTCATTGGGAAGTGGGTTCCCTGAGTGGGAAACCAGATTCCTCAGGTGATTTTGGTCTGCCATGCCCTCTTAACCTTTTTACCCACAATTCTTAGTTCCATACTCCCAAGACTACACCATGGGAAACCCCATCTGGATGGGTATGGCTGGCTTGGTCTTGGTGGTATTTGGGGTGCTGCTATTTCAGGCTCCAAACAGCCAGAGAAGGACCCATAATGCTGCCAGAGTGTGACTAGAGAAGGAACAACGCACGGTTCAGAGAGGGGGTGGGGTGCCTTGGATCCTATATGAGAGTCTCAGCATGTAATGGAAGAAAGTGGGAAACCCAAGTTGGTAGAACTACCTGCTGATTTTTCTAGTGGAATCAACATTGTTTAGGGACACAAAAATGTCTATGGTCTCCCTGTAAAAGCTTCTTCCTCCATTAAATGCGTATTTTCTCTTCCTGTCTTGGTTGACTTTCTGTTATGACCCCCCCTTCTTTCCTCACCCCACATGACTTGAGGGTCCATCCCACATGGCAGGGGTGGGTTTCCACATCTAACTTGCTCTTATTCAGCTCCTGGCATGCTCTCCTCCACTGCTATTTCTGTTTAGAGAATTACATTTATTGTGGTGAACGTTGTTTAATAAATTGAACCAGTTTTGAATGTGCAAAACATTCAAATGTGGTCCCATGAACCAGGAGGTAACGGTTCAATTCTGGTCAGGGCACATGCCCGAGTTGTGGGTTTGATCCCCCGTAGGAGGTATGCATGAGGCAGCTGATCCATGGTTCTCTCTCATCATTGATGGTTCTCTCTCTCCCTCCCTCTTCCTTTCTCTCTAAAATCAATAAAAATATATTTTAAAAAATTAACTAAGTGGGCAAAATTAGATACAAACCTACGAAAGAAAATTTAAAATGATGTCTCACACCCACTCTGAACCCCACGACGCTTCCTGTCTTCCTCAGATGACACAGGATATTGCATTTTTTACATATTTTTTTTGTCAAATATTGCATATTTGTCATTCACTTGTAATACATGGTGCGTGCCCTGAATGGTTTGGCTCAGTGGATAGAGCGTCAGCCTGTGGACTTGAAAGGTCCCAGGTTGGATTCCGGTCAAGGGCATGTACCTTGGTTGCAGGCACATCCCCAGTAGGAGGTGTGCAGGAGGCAGCTGATCGATGTTTCTCTCTCATAGATGTTTCTGACTCTATATCCCTCTCCCTTTCTCTCTGTAAAATTAAATTAAATTAAATAAACACATTGTGAGTATGATCTTCATAAACAGCCTCACCAGTGCAGTCTATTTCCTTATTTCCCTCTTGTCTTGGAGACACTACCTAATACCTTGCATGGTCGACAGTGCCAATGTGACCTGTTTCCACCTCTTTTTCTCTCATCTTCCCCCCCTCAGAGTGTCCCTATGCCTGAAATGGTGTCTGGACGTTTGTTTCTTTTTAAAATGTCTTCCTACTCCCTTAGGACTTCAAACAGCCATCATTCCCTCAACTCCAGTCTAGATCTGAGCCCAGTTGTTCTAATATTTTCTCTCTCCTCTCCTTTGTACACAAGTTAATTGCAACATGAATCTTTGAATGCTCAGAGGCTGCTAATCTTATGTTTCCAAATGCAGGAAATGAGTCTTTGTCAATTAGGTCTTTCTGGTGACTGGTATAAATACTGGTATAAGGTGATGAGGAAATCTTTGTGTATGTCCTTGCTAAAGGCAGAAATTAAATTCCTTTTAAAATATTTATTTCGTTATTATCTTTATTGTTGAGAGCATTACAGATGTCTCCCCCCTATACTGCTCATTGCTCCCCTCTACCTGGTTCCTGTCCCACCCCAGGCCTTTTGTGGAGGTCTGACCATTCAACCATGCAGGATGTGGTTCTTCAGCAACTTACATTTAATTGTGGGTGTTACTGTCATTATAGAAGAACAATACCTAAGCCTAAGCCTTACCCTAACTGTGCCATAAATTATATGTAAAGCATAGACTCATGTTTATATTTCCCTTTTATATAAAACTAGAGGCCCTGTGCACAAAATGCAACCAGAGAGTCCTCGGCAGATGTCCAACTGATGGGTTAGGCCTGCTCCCAGCTCCCCTTAGTTGGCAGTTGGACATCCTTAGCACTGCTGAGGATTTGGGAGAGGCTCCCACCACTGCCGCCACACTCGCCAGCAGTGAGCCTGGCTTCTGGCTGAGCATCTGACCCCTGGTTTTCAGTGCATGTCATAGCAACTGGTCATTCTGCTGTTTAGTCGATTTGCATATCACCTCTTTATTAGATAGGATTCAAGGAACACAGGCTAGGCTACATATCTGGATTCCCACCAGGAGCGGAAAGAGCTGGCCACATTTCAGAGCTGAATTTGCTTCCACCCTCTCAGGATTAACATACAGAGTGAGAGGTAATTAGGGGAGAGGGTGGTGGTCCATAGTCTTAAGGAAAACCTGCCAGATATGTGTGCATGTTGTTGGTCAAGATTAGAGCCATCGTGAATCAGCACAACCTCCTGAAACCAGGAGAACTGTCTTGACTTATGGACTCTGACAACAACTTTGAATTTTTTTTGCAGTGTCGGGTTGGTACTAGACATCCTTCAGGAAAAGTGCTAAAAGCCCCATGGAAGGTGCTAGAGAAGAGTTCTTTTTTAAAAGAATATTTTTATTTAAAAAACTATTTTTATTGATTTCAGAGATGGAGAGAGAGAGATAGAAACATCAAGGATGAGAGAGACTCATTGATTGTTTACCTCCTGCATGCCTCCTACTGGAGATCAAGCCTCAAACCTGGACATGTGCCCTTGACCAGAATCGAACCCAGGACTCTTCAGTCTGCAGGCTGTTGCTCTCACCACTGAACCAAACCAGTTAGGGCTATGGCAGAGTTTTCGACGATTTATTCTTCAGCTGCTAAAGTGAAGCTCAAGATGCAGTGTTATCTTTTAGGGGGAGGTAAGTTAAAGACAATAAGAATGCCAATGGTAACCCTTATTCTGGGTATCGATGCAAAAAAGGTAAAAGCATCTATTCATAAAGATATGTGTGCCCATGGATTATGGATGTCAGCAACCTTCACCCTCACCACTCCACCGTCACCACCTCACACAGCCAGGTGTGTGCACTTCCTGCATCCTGGAGAGTGAGACTTCTTCTCATTGCCAGAGGAGCGGATGAGAAGCAAACATTCAGAAACACTGGGTGCAGGTTCAGCTCCCGTGAGATGCCCCTGTTGACCTGCATTTTTGAGGCTGAGAACTTGGGGAACATGGTGCTCCTGTCAACCAGGAGGCAGGGCTGAGCAAAGCAGAGATGGTCCAGGATGTGGTGGGCAGTGTCTCCACACCACATGTGTCCTGTTCATCAGGTGCCAGGCTCACAGGAAGAGGACCAGACTTTTCACCCTAAAAATGGAGGTGCTGCGGGTCTGATGTGAGCCACATCCTGACCACACTTCACGTCTAACGTACCACATTTCCTTTTCCTAAGCTCTACACTCGCATAAGGACTTTCACATAATTTTTCTGCCATTGGAAAGTCATAGCAATTATTCTATTTAAAACTTTTCAACAGCCCCTGGCCAGGCTAATGTAGAAAAGTAGTGAATAGTCTGAAGCAATCTTCAGGAGAAATATAACATCTGTCTGGCGGCTAGTATCTATTAAGACCTTGTGCCAGTACATATTTTTCACTCTCCTGAGAAACAAAAAACAGAATGGACAGTTGGATTCTGCATTTGCAGAAGAGAAGACAACCTACAAGCTTTGCTTTTTGTTATTTAGTTGAAATCATTTCTTGTGTATGAGTCAAAATCAATGTCTTATATTTATACTAGAGGCCCCAGTGCACAAAATTCATGCATGTGGGGTGGGTCCCTCAGCCCAGCCTGCATTCTCTCCAATCAAGGACCTCTTGAGGGATGTCTGACTGTTTTTTTTAATATATATATATATATATATATATATATATATATATATATACCCTGTTTTCCCAAAAATAAGACAGTGTCTTATATTAATTTTTCTCCCAAAGTTGTGCTAGGTCTTATTTTTAGGGGATGTCTTCTCTTTCCATGTGCTAGGTCTTATTTTCGGGGAAACACGGTATATGTATATATTATTGATTTTTTTACAGAGAGGAAGAGAGAGAGATAGAGAGTTAGAAACCTCAATGAGAGAGAATCACCAATTAGCTGCCTCTTGCACACCCCCTACTGGGGATATGCCCGCAACCAAGGTACATGCCCTTGACCGGAATGGAACCCAGGACCTTTCAGTTCCCAGGCCGATGCTCTATCCACTGAGCCAAACCGGTTTTCGGCTGACTGCTGATTTAGGGAAACCTTCAGTCGAACATCTCTCTCACAATCCGGGACTGCTGGCTCCTAATTGCTCGCCTGCCAGTTGGCCTGATCACCCCCTTACTTCTCTCCCCTGCTGGCCTGATTGCCCTTCACTGCCTCTACCATGGCCCCTGGTGCTGTGACTTTGTCCAGAAGAATGTCCAGAAGATGTTCGGTCTCATTAGCATATTACCCTTTTATTAGTATAGATGGAAAGAGAAAGGTGAGAGAGATACATCAATTGGTTGCCTCCCAAACACATCCAGACCAGGGCCAGGAATTGAACCCATGACACTTCATGCATGGGTTGATGCTCGAACTGCTGAGAAACACTGGCAAGGGCTGGAAGTTGGCACTCTGTCCAATATCTTTCCATTCCCCTATCCTGCATGCGTTGAGAATCATCCCACTCTATGTTTCTATGAGTTTGGCATTGGTAGATTTCACAGATAAGTGAGAACCTACAGTATCTGTCCCCCTCTGTCTCATTGATCTCACTTGGCAAAATGCCCCAGAGTGTCACCCATGTCAGAGCTGGTAGGATTTGCATCTTCTTCATGGCTGAATGGTATTCATGTATGTATGTATTCAGAGAGTGGCAAATATCACCGATCAGAGCATCCCCCCCCTAAAAAGAGATGATTTTCAGAGGCAGCACAGCACCAGGCTGTCCCATCAAACACTAATGTGTAAAATCCAAGTGATACCATTGCTGAGGAAATGGCACAGTTGACATCTGATGAGGACAGTAAGGGAGGCGGGGTCCAGAGAGGGGCATAGGCATCATTTTGGATTTCTCTTTTCCAGGTTGGTATCTAATTTTTCCCATTTGTTTAGAATCCAGGCAAAATCATCTGAACAGAAGAAAGGACTCAATAATGTTCATCTGTTCACGTGGAGATAAAAACTAAATAATATGGTATCACATAAACATAGAGAGATATTGTACAGTAGAATTGTACACTTGAAACTTGTACTATTGATGAAACAATGTCACCCCAATAGATGTAATTTAAAAAAAAAAGTGGAGGAGAGCATGCGTTGTTAGATGTGGGGACCCACACCTGCCAGGTGGCATTGTGCTTCAAGTCAGGAAAGTAAAGGGATCATTACAGAAAGCCAACTGAGACATGGAGAGGAAACTAACATTTAATAGAGGGAGAAGATGGTCCAGGGAACACTCAGACATCTCCTGTACCAAACCATGTTCATCCTGTTAGAAAAATCAGCTGGCAGGTCTCCCAATGCATAGTCCCTACAATCCTTCAGCGCCTCCTGGGGTTTTCAAATGGAATCCAAGGCTCCCCCTCTCTGAAAGGTGCATTGTTCCCTCTGCATTCACCTCTTGGCTCCAGCCTGGGTCTGTCTCTGGCTGTTTTGAGCTTCAAATAGCAGCACCCCAAGCACCACCAGGACCAAGCCAGCCACGCCCATCCGGATGAGATTCCCCAAGGTGTAGTCTTCGGGGTGGGAGGCTGGGAATTGGGAAAAATGGGTCACAGAGGCCAGGACCCTGGATGTCCACCCAGAGCAACCACCTCCCCTTGACAGGACATTACCCTCTGAGCCCAGACCCATAACTGAGAGTTTCTCCCACTCACTGATCTTGGGGTCCGAGTTGTTTGGTGATGGGCTGAGGGTGTCAGCTGCTCCTAAGAATCATGACATGAAGGTGTGAGTGAGGACCTGTGGATACAGAAGCCTTCCACCTGGGCCCTGTGCTCTTAGATGCCCCACTTCTCAGATCATAACTTTTGCATCATCCTTCACCACCCAGCCCCACAGCAAGAGCACCAGAGCCTGGAGCTAAACCAGTTCTGATTCCACCCTGTTCCCTCCTCTGAGCTGAGCCTGAGCTGAGGGGGAGGACTGGGGACCCAGACCCTTGTCCTGTCTGTCCCTCCCTGTATAGTGTCACAGTTACTGAGACAGAGGGACAGGCCCCATAACATCACGTCCTGGGGACTTCTCTGTGAGGCGCTCTCCCAGGAGGTCAGGCCCAGAACAAACAGGAAATCAGAGCTCTGGACAAGGACTCTCCTCCTTTACACCTGGAGACACTGACGCCCAGGCAGTGGAAGGGCATGTCCAAGTGAGAGACATCAGAGGGTCTAAATCCCCACATGGCTCAGCCCCTGTCCCCCATGGAAGCACCCATCAGCTCTCCACAGAGCTCCTAAAACAGAGTGGGTGGGAGAGACCAATCCTCAGTGTCTCCTGGGATGAGGATGGGTTAGGACGGGTGGGGGCTGCCTCCTCCCACATGAGCCCAGCTCCTCCTCAGCCTGGCCCCACATCTCCCTCTGCCATGACCACCCCACCCATCACCAGCCTCAGACCCTGGGATTCCCAGGCCCCCAATCCCCCTGGGACACAAGCCCATCCTTCAGATTCTGGGTCATTTGATCCCCTGACAGACTCTCAAGACTTGCTGGGTAGACTGTGCTCCCTCTGGGCAGAGCTCCCCCGGACAATCCAGCTCTGGAGGTGGGCCCTGTGGGTGGGGGGATACAGCCTCCAGAGCGTCCTGGAACTGAGCACAGAAAGAGGGTGAGAGGCTTGGGATGACCCTGGACCCCTTTTCACACTGACACCCTCTTATATCTGTGCTGTGGCCTCTGAGACCTCCCAGAACTTCAGTAGCCAGGTGAGGGGGAAGGAGGTAGAAGGGGTGGGAGGGCCTCTAAGAAAAGAATCTCCTCCTGGTGACCATCCTCAGAAACCCTCTCTCCCTTTCAGCCCATATTCCTTCTGGACACAGGACCCTGAACTAACAGCTCAGCAGAAAGGTTCAGGAGCCCTCACCTGAGACCAGGAGCTCCAGGGGCTCACTGGAGACTGACAGCAGGTAGGGAGAGGAGCTGCGTGAACTGTAGCACCTGTAGGTGCCCCTGTGGGCTGAGGTCACAGGACTCATGGAGAACTCTGCCTGGAACTGCTGAGCTTGGTACTCTGATCTCAGACGCAGGGGGGGATCGGCGGACCCCTCCTTAGACAGAAGGAAAGTGTCCCTCGGGCTCTGTGACTGACACAGCAGGGTCACATTTTCTCCTGAGGCCACGCTGGGGCCTGGCTGCACTGAGAGGGAGGGTCTGTCAGACAGCCATCCTAGAGAGAAAGAGGGAGGGAGAGTGAGAGCTGCCTGTCCACCTTATTCTGGCCTGAAAGTCAGCAGGCTTCTCTCTCTGAGGAACCCCCCTTCCATCTGTCTCTGTTTTTGTGTGTCTTCCCCTCTCCCCTCTGACCCTCCTTCCCCCTCTGTCTCTGTCTCCCTCCCTGCGCCCTGCACTTTCATTCTGGCCTGACCACCTGAGACCCCCAGCAGGGCCTGTGCAGAGTCTGATTGAGCCCACTGGCTCCTCACCTGTCAACAGGATGTCCAGGGGGTCACTGGGGGCCGACCACTCAGAGGAGAGCTTGTATCCACCATAGCATCGGTACCGGCCCACGTGGGAGCTGCTCACAGTGCCCAGGCGGAAGTGGATCTGAGAGAGCCCAGTCTGGGGCTGCAGGACAAGGCTCTGGAGGAGGTCCCCACTTCCCTCTTTGTGCAGAGCGAATCTATCATAGCTGGCATCAGAGTGACACTGGAGGGTCAGGCTCTGTCCATAGCCCATGATGGGGCCCAGCTGGGTCAGGAGGGAGGGCTTCCCAAACTCACCTGGGGAGACCATACGTGAATGACAGGTGCTACTCCTCCCATAAAGCCCTTGTCATATCTAGGCCTCCAGGTCTCAATAAATCTCTCTGTGTCTCTAGCCCAGGGGCCCCTGGGCTCCCCTCACAGCAAAAACTCAATAACCTGGTTGGTATCTCAGTCCTTGAATGACGCAAGAATGGGACTCACCTGGGACCAGCAGCTCCAGGGCACCGCTGGGATGTGAGCACACGTGGGGTCTGTCCCTGTAGCAGCCATAGCATCTGAACACCCACCTGTGGCTAGGGGTCACAGGGCCCACAGAGAACAGGGCCAGGGACTGCCCAGCAGGCACCTGCTGCAAGTCTAGAGCCCAGAAGAGTCTGTGATCTTTCTCCTTAGTCAGAAGGAACCTGCCAAACCCCTGCCCTGAGTGACACAGGAGGGTCACATTCCTTCCTGAGGTCACGACAGGGCTGGGCAGCACTGAGAGGCTGGGTTTGCTGAAGAATCCTAGGAGAGGAGGGGGCAGCATGTTAAATGGGGCTCTCACCTCCCTCATGTCCCCCAGGGCTGGGCTGTGATAGGGAGAGTCCCTGAGAGCAGACCCCCTTCTTAAGGGCAAAGCCTGAGGCTGGGACCTCTGAGTGTCCTCTCACCTGTCACCACCAGCTCCAGGGGGTCACTGGGCTCTGACCAGCCAGTGGGGTTGCAATAGTAACAGAGATATATCCCTGCATCATGCTCTGTCATGTGTGTGATGGAGAACTTGGCCTTGTTCCCGGGTTCCAGTGGCTTCTGTTTGTATCGAGGTGCTATGTTTGTCCCTTGATTCAGACGGTACTCCTTAGCCCCTGGGGAACCCTGACACCAGAGGGTCACGGGCTTCCCGCTGGGCATCACAGAGTCTGGCTCAGCCCAGAGGGTGGGTTTGGGGAGTGGCCCTAAAAGGAAGCCAGAGGCTGCTTTACAAATCCCTTCCCTCTCCCCCTCATCCCCCAGCTCAGCCCAAGACCCTCTAATTTTACCACCTCACCCCAGCACCTCTGTGCTCCCTCCTGAGCCCCAGGGATGAAGGAAGAGGAGGGATATGGAGCCTGGGGAGGACTCACCTGCCTGCACACAGGTCCTCTGGTGCAGACTCAGCCCTGGAAGAGAGTCCCTGTGAGAGATTTGCTCCCGGACCTCTGAGCTGATTCCCTTCCTTTCAGGCCCCATCCACTGGAGCTGCCTGATCCTGGGGAGTAAGACTGGCAGCCACCTTTCCTACTCCTCCTCCCCATGTCCACAACTGACCGAGGCAGAGAAGAGCGGAGAGGATGGACTCCATGGTGTCTGCTCTGAGGTCTCCTGCTCTGCAGATGGAGGAAGTCTGGGCCTGAAGGACAGACAAACACAGGATGTGGTGGGTCAGGAACTGCTGAGGCCTTCTGGGTTTTCACAGCTGGAGACCCACAGCCAGGGGAGGGCCCAGCCCTGGGCCTGGCTCTGCATCTCCCCAGGAGGAGGGCTCTGGGGGAGACAGCTTCTCAGGTTTCACCTGTTCCTCTGGTCTCCTGTCTGCTGGTCTGAATCCTGCTCAGAGAGGACAGGACCCACATTCTGGTCCTGACTCAGGCCCTGACAGCCTGGCTCTGAACAACCCAATGGGACACCCGGCCACAGCTCTTGAGGGAGCTCATTTATGAAAGACTCTGCTGAACTGTATCCCAGTGGCCTCAGCATTCCCCCCTTTCCCTGGTTCAAGGGTCCTGGTAGGTTCCCATCCCTGCCAAGCCTTCATGTTTTCTGCCTTTTTAATGCTCATGATTCAGTGGAGGTATTGGTACTACCCTGTGCTTTGATGTACATTTATTTCTTCAATGATTTATATAGCTCAGCACTTTAAAAAAAATTCTTTTTCTTTTAATCCTCACCCCTGAATATTTACTTCCATTGAATTTGAAAGAGAGTAAAAGATATAGAGAGAGGTAGAGAGACAGAGAGAATAGAGAGAGAAACATCGATGTCTGAGAGACATCAATAGGTTGCATTCCACATGAGGGTTGAGGAGCAAACCTGCAATCAAGGCACATGCCCTTGGCCAGGAAGCGAAACTGTGACCCTTGGGTGGTCAGGCTGATGCTTTAACCACTGAGAACACCAGCCAAGGCCAGCTCATCACCTGTACATACTGTCTCTGCACATTGGCATGTCACTATCAATTGCTTGACCAATGTGTTTGCTTGCTTTTCTATTGCTCTCTGCTCCACATTACAGATCTGCAATATTTCTTAAGTGATCTGAGTGCCAGTCTGTGGTCTCCTTTTGGCATCACAATTACCTCTTCTGTGTCTTGCTGGTGTCTATGAGGAGTAGAAGTTCTTCATGTTACTGATTCCACTATGTTCATTTTCCCCTAAGTTCGTGTTCTTGTGTCCGCTTGAAGAAAAAAAAAAATCTTTCCTACAAAAATAATGAATCTTTTCCAAAAATAATTCAATTACTATTTCACCAAACTATCTTATTACCTTGTAGGTAATAAGATAGTTTGGTGAAAGAAATAGTAATTGAATTATTTTTCATGTTTTGACCTGTTACCGAACTGGCTTTGCTTATTGCAAATGTTGTGAGGCAGGTAAGGTGTTCACCATGTCCCAGAGACTCATCCGCTGGCCCAGCACTATGGAGTGAAAGACCCTGACCTCCCCACTGAACCATCCACATGACTCCACACGCTGGGTCTGACCTGGAGTCTTCCTTCTGCTTTTTTGGATGAGGCGTCTCTGCTTTTCAATCTCTCAAGCCGCCACCGTCTCCATCTGCATTGCAAGGCTGGTTTTGTTTCCTTCATCTCTCAGTTGAGAAGAATTCTCACCATCTTTGTGGGGAAGGCATTGGTATTGCTGAGAAGTCAAGGGAGGAAGTGGCCGGCTCAAATGTCCTCCAACCACTCAGCTGGTAGCACCACACCTGATATTTAATGTATGTCTGTGTGTGTTACTGCCTTTGACCAAGACTCTCGGGAACGTCATTCTTGTCTGAATCCTGAAGAGTCTCCACATTTGGAAGAGGGTTGTGACACCAGGCCTCAAAGGTGCTCTGAAGGGGCAGAAATTACTCAGATGATTGGCCCCAGGACATGGAGAGATCCCGCTGCTCACAGAGATAGAGAGTCAGGTGGAACCTGTGTGAGACATAGGACCTGCTTCCCAGGGCCAGGAGGAAGCTCTGAGCTTCCTGTGGGAGCAGATGCACCTTGCACAGCCCCAGGCTCCTCCCTCCCCGCTTCAGGCTCACTATCCTTAGGGTGCCTTCATATTCCCAGTCACCAAGGCAGGGAGGGAGGTCTCCTTTACACCCCCCAAGCAGCCGTCATGTCCTCCTCCTTCCTGAGCTTTGAGCACCACACCCTCACTCCCCTCTCCAGTTTACCTCCACATCTGCCCTTACCACTCCATTTTAGAAGCCGTTTATGCCTAAAACCCTTCCATGGTCCTCACTGTCTTCAGAGTGAGCCCAGATTATTCCTTCTGAAGTCAAGGCTGTTCATGATCATCCAGGTGTGACCCTCCCATTTCAGCTCTCACCTCTGCTTCCCTCAGACAGATGGGTATAGCTGCCCATGAACACACACATGCACATTCATACATACACTCACACATACATTCACACACACACTCTCAGAAGCATACATAGCTTTTAAATTTTTTATTTAATGGGTTTGATGTGTAATAGTTACATTATTATTTAATCTAAAATATTCAATTTGGTTGATGTTCACACATTGATTATTGGGAAGACTGGCGCTTTATTTCTGAAATGCAGGGAATTTGTGTTGGAGTTAATGTATGTTGTTTCAGATCTAGGAGGTTAGGAGGAGAAGCAGCTCTCTTCAGATGGGCTCAGGGGCCCCATGAGGAGGCATGGTGTGATCCTAACCTGGGTTGTGTGTGTCATGGAGGGGAGGAGGTTCACTGGGATGAGTTTGGTTGGAGGGGGTCTTGGCTTCACTGGGACTAGAAAGTATAGCTCAGCCTGATCATCAGCAGCTTGGACTGCCGGGTGTCGATCCTAGCTGAGGCTGCAGTCAGGGGGAACCGTGGACAAGCTTTGTGAAGGGGATGGTCGGTGACAGGGACGTGTGGGGCCATGAGAATGAAACACCTGAGTCCACAGTGAGGGTCTGGAGAAGGCCAGAAGGAGGCTGATGGGGTCACACCAACCAGCTGTCCTGGGTCTTTACCTGAGCTTGTCTGTGGGGAGAACTAGGTCACAGAAAGAACCTGAAGCCAGAACAGTGGGATTGGTTCGGTGTGTGAGTCGGTGGGAGGGAAGAATGGAAGGCTCCTCCTGTCTCCACCTTGGCTGCCTGCAGGAGTCCATGGTGTGCCCTAGGCTCTGTCAAGGTTTTTGACAGCCTGAGAGATGTTACAACACTGTCAATCACCCACAGAGGCAACCAGCACCGCACTTGGGGCCTGGGTGTGTGCTTCTGCTTCTCCCTATCACTTCCTCCCTCTGACTTCCTTGTTTGGTGAGCAGAGCTCCTGCTTTCCATCAAAACTTCGGAATCCTTTCTGCTTCCTCATAGCCCCTTGTCCCCCAGACTGTCCCTCTTTGTCTAATGCTGTTTATTCCATCTCCTTGCTTTGGGTAGAAGAATATGTGAAAGAAAATTTCCAGGTTATAATTTAAGACAGGGGACACATCTATTGAGAGTCTACTTTGATCCAGTCTCTTTCCCTCTCCCTCTTTGCCTGCTGTGCAAAATTGTGAGAGTTGTAATGAGGATTGGCAGTTACTGAGACATGAAGGACCACATTTGTCATTTTCTTTCTTTTTTTTTATAACGATACAAATATTTTATTGATTTCAGAGATGGAGAGACAGGAGCATCAATGATGAGAGAGAATCATTGATTGGGCGCCTCCTCCTAGCCTCACACTGGGTATGGAGCCTACAAACCAGGCATGGAATCTTGGAATGCAACCTTGCCCTCCTGGTTCATAGGACAATGCTAAACCACTGCACCATGATGGCTGGAAATCTGGTGTCATTTTCTGAGCTGGTGAAGACATGTGTATGAGAGATGTGTGGTAGGAAGAGCTGTGTGGAAGCTGCATGTTTATCCCCCAAGTCTACAAGACGGATCAGAAGCTGAAGTGTATTCTTGGTTGAATGTCAGATGAGCACAGACAAAAGGATGCAGGGATGGTGGGCCTCATCCTGGATCCTAGACTCAGCCCAAGTCAGGGGTGAAGGTGGACATTTCATCAGTGGGTTGGTCCCTAAGCACTAAGGCACTTAGGGCACCTCTGACCCGGTGGGAGTCCTGCTTTCATAAAAATCCACAGACACCAGTGGGGCAACCTCCAAGGTAAAGGAAACTGAAGGGAACCATGAATGTTTCACTTGCATTTATTTTTATTGAAGCAACAGCCACATAACATTCAATTGAAACTTTTGAAATATGAAATTCAATAGGATGCAGTAAATACACAATGTCTCAAAGGCAATGTCTATCTAGTTTTGAGAAGATTTTATAACCAAACAACAAATAGTCCATCTCCCATCTGCCCTCCTGATCAACCCCAGACAAACCAATTTGAATTCAGTTTCTATGGGTTTCCTTCTTCTGGGCATTTTGTATAAATGGAATCACACAACCTCTGATCTCTTGTGTCGTCTTCCTATCACTGAGCTGCATTATTTTGACGTTCGCCCACTATGTACCAGGTACCCGTGCTTTGTTCTTTATGGTTTAAAAAAGTCCAAGGTTATGCAGATACCTTATTTTGTTTGGATGGATGTGACCCAGCACGAAGGGGTTTACAAATGGGTATCTGAACCAGCCATGTGGGATGCACCCCCGTGTCATAGAGTGAGAACAGGAGGGCAGTGGAGGAGAGTCAACGAGGTCAGGGACGGAGGGAGAACACCCCAAGTGGATGGCGAAGGACATGGCCCACGTTCTCATGCACCCAATTCTCATCTACCACGTCTGCTCTCCTGGACATTCTCAACAGACAGTTTCCCCAACTGTGGTCCCAACTTTCCTTCAGCACCTGCTGGGATCCACAGATGGGCTCCAAGCCTTCCTCAATCTGATTGGTGCTTTGTTCCTTCTATGTTCACATTCTGGCTGCTTGGAGGGCCATGTTGGCATCATTTCCAGCTTGAAATAGCAGCACCCCCCGAGGACCACCAGGACCAAGGCAGCTACACCAAAATGGATGAGATTCTCCACTGTGTAGTCTTGGGAATAGAAAATAAGAATTGTGGGTAAAGAAGTCTCAGAGGTCAGGGTAAATGTAAACCTCTAGGATTTTGATATTCAACCGGGGCTCCCACCTCCCCTTCACATCAGCGTCCCTGTGATGTCTGAACTCAGCACCTGCTCTGAGTCACCTTGATAAGAGTTAGCTGTACCCAAGAGCTGAGGATGAGTAAGAAATGGTCTCAGTTCAGAAATAACAAGAGCTTTGTGTTCTGTGTTCAGCTTGAGACTCAAAGCCTCATGAGCTTATTCCTCTATAACTGAGAGATCACCATTCTCAATGGCTTGAGACCCAGTGTCCATGGAGGAGGGGTTACTGTCAGGGGCTCCGGAATCTCAGAAGCATGAAGGGGTGAAAGTCTGGGCTGGATCTCCTTCACCCTACCTTGCCCAGGCCCCTCCTCTTATGAGTCTGCTATGTTCATCCTCACCTGAAGTTGTTCACCTATTGATTCTTTTATTAACTCATTGTATTTTACAATAACAAATACCTACAGTGGTAAATGTGTTTTCCAGATTAAAAATGTGGGTATGTGGATGCTAATCATGTGATTTTTTTTTAACTCAAAAGACAACTAAGAGCACAATCAAGGAAGTCCTCAGTTCTGGCTCAAAAGTTAAGTCACAGAGAAATTCCCCCTAATTTCAATATTTTGTGGGCACCAAAAGTAGGAAATTCAGTCAATATCTTGTCCCATTTTTTATACAAATCCCATGAAATAAACAGAAATTATGGACCTCTCCTCATTACAAAGATCCATGCAATGATTCTAAATCCCATACCCTAGAATTCAGCAAATGCCTATGGACGATCAACATTACTCTGTCGGGTTAATATCCAAATGGGTGACACCAAAAAGCCTTTGTAATGTGTGTCATGTGGTTAAAAGTCAGAGAAAAGGTAATTATGTGGGATGTGCATCTGTCAGGGAAAGAGAGCATTCCTAGTAAACCATAATGAAACAGAAGAAGGGATTAGAACAAAGCATCCAATAGTGCTTCCAATACAAAATGAAAATTTGTAAGTAGATTTGCCTTTGACATCACTTTGGGTGTGAATTAAGCTATTTTCTGGAGGGAAGGCTGTAGCCCATTTGTTCAGTCCTTCCATCCTATGGGACGTGGAGAGAGAACAACAGGTATGCCATGGGGAATAAAGAAGTAACATTCCCTTTGATTCCTGGGGATTATAATTTTATATCAGAGGGATCAACTGAAAAGCAGCCCACAGGGAGAGAATCTTTGGGAAGCGAACAGGTCATGACATAAGTGTGGCCAAACAAGAACTTTCCTATGTGCACTCACTACCATTTAGAAAACCTACAGGAATCCCACAGCTTACTCACAAATTACAATATTATTTGTGCAATTCTCTAAGAGGGCTGTGCATTTACTGAACTTTAGAATTATAGAGATCATGTGGATTCTGGCAACAGAGAGGAATTGACAGAACTTTTCTAACCAAGAAGACAGAAGAGTAGCAGTCCAGAGATGGAAGATGCTGACAACGCCTTGCCATAACAGCAGTCAGCAGCTATGTATCACTGCAGGTTGCTCAGGACCAAACCAGAGAGGGTCGGACCTGCATTACCACCATTTGTCCACCAACCAACCAGAACTGAAATATCATTGTTGACATATACACATAAGGAACTGTTTGACATTGAAATTGGGTCTCAAAAGAACTGTTGGCCCAGAAAGAAACTCACTACAAACTGATTCATCTGCCTTTCAGCATAACCATTATTGCTTGTCTCATTTTAGATTATTATAAGTATATTTCCAGTAGAACATGATCTCAGTCATCTAGGGGGAATGGTGAACAACATAGACTGATGAACAAGAACAGATACACAGATATGGAGCCATGGGTCAGATGTTGGACCTCAGAGGGAGGGTGGGGATAAAAGGGAGAGATCAACCAAAGGACTTGTGTGCATACATATGAGTCAAGGACAATAGGAGGATGAGGGCATGAATGGGGAGGGGTGGGGAATGGGAATGGGGGGTTGAGGACAAATATGTGATACCTTAATCAATAAATAATTTTTTTAAAAAAAGAAATAGCTGTCACATGCTTCTGAAGTCATTCATAAAGATTATTTGAAAATGTGTGTGATCAGAAGACTTTATATAAACAAGAACTTGCTCTTGGTCACAGAGCTCCCCTGGTGACGATGGGCGCTGGGTTATCCCAGATGGCAGGTTTTGGGATGACTCCTAGAAAAAAATCAGACATGAAAAGTCCTGGGGAGCCCTCATCTCCTCATGATGTCATGTATGAGCTAGTGATACCATTTAATGAGGCAAATGCTGTGTGAGAGACAAATGCTGGGGTCTGTCACTCATCTCCTCTCACCCCATGTACCAGGGATTGCTGACCCCACCACCCACTTCACTAGGCTCAGAGAGTTTAACCACGTGCCCCAGGTCACCCAGCCTGGATAGGGCAGGGCTGGGACTGGAACCCAGGGATGTGGGTTCCCTATGCTGTCCTCACACTGCCCCCAGGGGGACACTTGCTTCATTCTCTGGGCTCCTCCTCTGCAGGGGCCTGTCCTCCTCTCATCTGGAGCTGAGGGTCCTTCCTCATTACCTGACCCCTGCACAGCAGGGACAGGGAGGAGCAGGGTGAGGGGTGGACTCTGAGTCTCTACCATTTCCATCTCCAACCTGCAACCCCTGACACCCCCATAGAAAGTGGGGTTCTACATTCCTGAGCTCTGTGAGGCTCTTATGTCACCTCATCCCCCAACAGTCTGTGAGCAGGATGGGACCAGGGATGATTAGGGAGCAGCCCTACACTCAGAGGAGAGAAGGGACCCCTAGCCCCACAGCAGGAGCAGCAGAGCCAGGAGCTAAAACAGGACTCATCCACCTGTTTCCTCCTCTGAGCTGAGCCTGAGCTGAGGGGGAAGGATTGGATGCCCGGACCCATGTCCTGATCTCCCTCCCTGTACAGAGGGGAAAGGCCCCATAACATCACATCCTGGGGACTTCCCTATGAGGCCCTCTCCCAGAAGGTCAGGGCCAGAACCGACAGGAAATCTAAGCTCTGGACAAGGGTTCTCTCTTTTATACCTGCAGACACTGAGGCCAAGGCAGGGGAAGGCCAGGTCCAAGAAAGAGACATCAGAGGGGCCTGAACCCCCTCATGGCTCAGCCCCGACCCATTATGCACCCACCATCACCCCACAGAGCCCCTCACTTACACATCAACGTGCCTGACCCCATGGGTGAGAGAGATGGATTCTCAGAGCCTCCTGGGTTCAGGATGGGGTTTTCATCCCCACATGAGCTCACCCCCCTTCCCAAGCCAACTACACCCCCACAACTCCATCTGCCATGACCACGCCACCCATCACCATTCTCAGACTCTGGGACTCCAAGCCCCCCACCCCCTCAGGGACACATGCCCATCCTTGAGGACATGGGTCGCTCCATCCCCTGACAGACTCTCAGGACTTGCTGGGTGGGCTGTGCACTCTTTGAACAGAGCTCCCCAGGATTCACCAGCTGTGGAGGTGGGCCCTGTAGGTAGGGGGCTGAGGCCTCCAGAGGGTTCTGCAAGTGAGCACAGGAAGAGGGTGAGGAGCTTTGCCTGACACAGGACACCATTTCACACAGACACCCTCTTACATCTGTGCTGTGTTCCCTGAGACCCTCCCACTGCTTTAGTATCCAATTGAGGAGGAGGGAGTGGACGGGGTGGGAGGGCATCTGAGAAACAGATCTCCTCTGGGTGACCATCCCTAAAGTCCCTCACCCCAGTTTCAGACCATAATTTTCCTGGAAATGGGACCCTGAGCTGACAGCTGGGCAGACAGGGTCAGGGGCCCTCACCTGAGACCAGGAGCTTCAGGGGCTCACTGGGGACTGACAGCAGGTAGGGGGAGGAGCTGCGTGAGCTGTAGCACCTGTAGGTGCCCCCTAGGGCTGAGGTCACAGGGTTAATGGAGAACTCTGCCTGGTACTGCTGAGCTGGGTGATCTGATCTCAAATGAAGGGGGAGATCGGCTGTCCTTTCCTTTGACAGAAGAAACATGTCCCTCTGGCTCTGAGATTGACACAGCAGGGTCACATTCTCTCCTGAGGCCACCCTGGGGCCTGGCTGTACCAAGAGGGAAAGTGTGTCAGACAGCCATCCCAGAGAGAGGGAGGGAGAGTGAGGGCTGCCTGTCCATCTTATTCTGCTCTGAGAGTCACCAGGCCTCACTCTGAGGACCCTCCTCTCTCTCTCTATCTCTGTTTTTCTGTGTCTCCTCCTCTCCCCTCCAACCCTCCTTCCCCCTCTGTCTCTCTCCCTCATAGCACCCTCAACTTTCATTCTGCCCACACCACCTGAGACCCCAAGCAGAGTCTGGGTCCCTGACCAAACCCACTGGCTCCTCACCTGTCACCAGGATGTCCGGGGAGACACTGGGGGCCAACCACTCAGAAAAGAGCTTGAATCGACAGTAGCATCTATACTGGCCCCCGTGGGAGCTGCTCACAGTGCCCAGGGGGATGTGGGCCTGAGAGAGCCCAGCCTGCGGCTTCAGGACAGGCTCTGGAGGAGGTCCCGATCCCCCTCCTTGTGCAGAGTGTATCTGTCATAGCCGACATCAGAACGACACTGGAGGGTCAGGCCCTGTTCATAGGCCACGATGGGGCCCTGCTGGCTCAGGAGGGAGGGCTTCCTAAACTCACCTGGGGAGACCAGACATGAATTGCAGGTTCTTCTCCTCCCATAAACCCCTTCTCCTGCCCTGGCCCCCAGGTCTCACTGTCTCTCTCTGCTATCCCAGGGGCCCCTAGGATCCCCTCACAGCAAAAATGTCAGTAACCTAGTTGATATCTCAGTCCTTGAATGACACAAGAATGGGACTCACCTGGGACCAGCAGTTCCAGGGCATCGCTGGTGTGGGAGCACACCTGGGGCCTGTTCCTGTGACAGCCATAGCATCTGAACATCCACCTGTTATTGAGGGTGCTGGGGTCCAGAGAGAACAGAGCCCCCGACTGCCCACTGGGCTGTGGCTGTGAGTCCTGTGTCTAAGAGAGCCTGTGATCTCCTTCCTTAGTCAGAATGAATCTGCTAAACCCCTCCACTAAGCCACACTGGAGGGTCACGTTCCCTCCTGAGGTTACGACAGGGCTGGGCAGGGCTGAGAGGCTCGGTTTGCTGTAGGATCCTAGGAGAGGAGGAGGCAGCGTTTTAAATGGGCTCACACCTCCCTCATGTCCCCCAGGGCTGGGCTGTGAGAGGGAGACTCCCTGAGAGCAGACCCCCTTCCTGAGGGTAGGGCCTGAGGCTGGGACCCCTGAGTGTTCTCACATGTCACCACCAGCTCCAGGGAGTCACTGTGCTCTGACTAGTTAGTAGGGCTGAGATAGTAACAGTGATATATCCCTGCATCATTGTCTGTCGTGTGTGTGATGGACAACTTGGTCTTGTCCCCAGGCTCTAGTAGATCCAATCTTTTCCATCGTGCTGGGCTTCTCTCTTTATACAGACAGTACTCTTCAGCCCAAGGAGAACCCTGACACCAGATGGTCACGGGGCTCCCCCAGGGGATCACAGTTCCTGGCTCAGCCCAGAGGGTGGGTTTGGGGAGGGGCCCTGGAAGGAAACCAGAAGCTGTTTTGCAAGGGTTTTCCCCACCCTAAACCCCACCTAGCTCCAGCACCCCTTTGCTCCCTTCTGAGCCTCAGGGATGAAGGAAGAGGAGGGACAAGGAGTCTGGGGAGGACTCACCTGCCTGCACCCGGGTCCTCTGGTCCAGACTCAGCCCTGGAAGAGAGTCCATGTGAGAGATTTGCACCCCAAAGTCTGAGCTGATTCCCTTCCCATCAGGGCCCATCCACTCGAGCAGCCTGAACCTGAGGTTCCCCATGAACAAGAAGGTGCCAGCACCCCTCCTGCTGCCCCTCCCCATGTCCACAACTGACGGAGGCAGAGAGGATGGACGTCATGGTGTCTGCTCTGAGGGCTCCCGCTCTGCAAATGGAGGAGGCCTGGGCCTGAATAACAGACACACAGGATATGGACCAGGAGCTCCTGCTGTCCTTCAGGTTTCACTCAGATGTGGGCCCACAGAAAGTGGACAGCCCCGCCCTGGGTGGCTCTGGGTTTCCCTAAGATGAGCGCTCAGTTTAAGTCAGGCCTCTAGAGACACAGCTCAGCTCTGAGGTCTCATCTAACTCCCAGGACTTTGGCTGGTCTGAACTTCTGCTCCGAGAGGGCAGGTCCGTGTTCTCTATTGGAGCCAACCCCCGATGGGCTGGCTCTAAAGAGGGCAATCATGTACGTTCTCAGCCACCACAAGTGGAATTTACTTTCTGTCTGGGACTGGTCCATAAACAAATATTTATCTCCTACCTGCCAGGTATTTATCCAAGTACCAGGAATACATCCATGATTCAGGAGACACACTGCCTGTATTTTGAGAACTCGGACAAGTAGACTAGGACATCCGAAGGCTACTGTGTTAATTAATTATTTACAAAAAGGAAAATTAAAAAGAACTGTATGAGAACAGCTAGGACCAGGTCCAGACTGTGTTTGAAGGATTGGCTGTGTGAGTAGGCAGAGACCTAAGAGGTGGATGAGAACATGGTGAAGAGGAAAGAACATTCTATGTGCCCCTGGACACATACAGACAGACTGTCCGAAAGGGAGGAAGGGAGAGGGGAATGATGGCTAGTCATGGGTGAGGTGATCACCACACAAGGGCTTTGATGAGGTGTTTATCACAAAAGGAACATATGATAAACAAGCTATTTGTTCAGATTGTATTATAAAATCATGTGTCATGTATTACAAATGAACTGGCGGAGTGCAATATACTATATAATAAAGAGGTGATATGCAAATTGACCATCACTCCAACACACAATATGGCACCCCCATGTGGTCAAAGATGGCCACCCCCATGAGGACATAGATGGCTGCCACAAGATGGCCAGCAGGGGAGGGCAGTTGTGGGTGATCAAGCCAGCAAGAGAGGGCAGTTGGGAGGAATAAGGCCTGTAGGGGAGAAAAGTTTTGGGAGACCCAAGCCTGCAGTTCAGAAGAACTAGGTCTGGAAGGGAGGTTAATTAGGAGTGACCAGGCCAGCAGAGGAGAGCAGTTAGGGAAGATAAAGAATGCAGGGGAGGGCAGTTAGGGGTAACTGGACTGGCAGGGAGGGAAGTTAGGGGCAACCAGCCTGTAGGGGAGGGCAGTTGGGAGTGACCAGGCTGGCAGGGAAGGGCATTTAGGGGCAATTGGGCCAGTAGGAGAGCATTAGGCATCAATTAGGCTGGCAGAGGAGTGGTTAGAGGGTGATCAGACAGGCAGGCATAAGCAGTTAGGGAAAATCAGGCAGGCAGGCAGGCAGGGGAACAGTTGACAGCCAGCAGTCCTAAGTTGTGAAAGGGACCCCAGATGGGAGAGGGTGAAAGCTGGGCTGAGGGACACACATACACAACCCTCATGCACAAATTTCATGCACTGAGCCTCTAGTTTGTAAATAAAACACCAACAAGGTGGGAAGGGGTAAGCCTGGGAGCTTCGCAACATGCATCTGCACATGGGACCCTGAGGGTCAGGTGAGACCTCAGACACTGCTGACCTGCCTCCTGAAAGCTGGACTTCCCATGAGCCTTCATTCTGGGGAGATGAAAAGCCCTCCCCTGGCTGTGGGTCCACAGCTGTGAAAACCCTGAAGGGCAGCAGCTCCTGCCTCACCACTTCCTGTGCATCTCTGTCCTTCAGGCCTAGACCTCCCCCGTCTGCAGAGCAGGAGCCCTCAGAGCAGACGCCATGATGTCCCTCCTCTCCGCTCTTCTCTGTCTCGGTCAGTTGTGGACACAGAGAGGGGCATCAGAGGGGCAGCTGCACCATCTTTTTAATGGGGAGGCTCAGGCTCAGGCAGATTGAGTGAACAGGGCCTGATGGGAAGGGAATCAGCTCAGACATCCGGGTTCAAATCTCTGATGGGGCATCTCTTCCAGGGCTGAGTCTGGACCAGAGGACTGGGGTGCACACAGGTGAGTCCTCCCCAGGCTCCATGTCCCTCCTCTTCCTCTACCCCTGGGGCCCAGGAGAAAGCATAGAGGTGCAGAGATGAGGTTATAAAATGCGAAGATTTGGGGTTGAGCTGGGGCAGTAGTCGGCAAACTCATTAGTCAACAGAGCCAAATATCAACAGTACAATGATTGAAATTTCTTTTGAGAGACAATTTGTTTAAATTTAAACTTCTTCTAATGCCACTTCTTCACAATGGACTCACCCAAGCCATGGTACTTTGTGGAAGAGCCAAACCCAAGAGGCCAAAGAGCTGCATTTGGCTCGAGAGCCACAGTTTGCCGACCATGGAGGTGGGGCGTGAGGGATGGAAGGGCTTTGTAATACAGCCTCTGGTTTTCTTCCAGGGACCCTCCCCAGACCCCGCATCTGGGCTGAGCCAGGCCCTGTGATCCCTTATGGGAGCCACATGACCATCTCATGTGAGGGGACCCGAAGGTTTGAAGTGCACAGTCTGTATAAAGAGAAAAGCCCAGGAACCAGGTACAAACCTAAGCAACTGGAGCCCAGGAAAAAAGTCAAGTTCTCCATCCGAAACATTACAGAGCATGATGCACGGATATATCACTGTTACTATCTCAGCCCTACTAACTCGTCAGAGCACAGTGACCATCTGGAGCTGGTGGTGACAGGTGAGTGGACACTCAGGGGTCCCAGGCTCAGGCTCTACCCTCAGGAAGGGGGTCTGCTCTCAGGGTGTCTCCCTCTCACAGCCCAGCCCAGGGGGGGGGGGCATGAGGGAGGTGTGAGCCCATTTAACACTCTGCCTCCTCCTCTCCTAGGACTCTATAGGAAACCCAGCCTCTCAGCTCTGAAAGGCCCTGTCGTGACCTCAGGAGGGAATGTGACCCTCCAGTGTGGCTCAGGACAGGGATTTGGCAAGTTCATTCTGACTAAGGAAGGAGATTACTGGCTCTCCTCGGCCCTGTACTCACAGCCACAGCCCAGTGGACAGTCCCAGGCCCTGTTCTCTGTGGGGCCCGTGACTCCCAGTCACAGGTGGACATTCAGATGCTATGGCTGCTACAGGGACAGACCCCTGATGTGCTCACACCTCAGTGACCCCCTGGAGCTGCTGGTCCCGGGTGAGTCCCATTATTGTCCCATCCATGGACTGAGACACCAACCAGGTTATTGGTGGTCTTTGCTGTGAGGGGTGCCCCATGTGAGATGGTGGGGTGAGGGGAGCACAGGGGCCACTGGCTCAGAGACACAGACAGAGACAGTGAGACCTGGTGGTGAGCCAGGAGAAAGGGTTTATGGGAGGAGCAGCCCCTGTCATTCATGTCTGCTCTCCCCAGGTGAGTCTGGGAAGCCCTCCCTCCTGAGCCAGCAGGGCCCCATCGTGGCCTCTGGCCAGAACCTGACCCTCCAGTGTCGCTCTGATGTCGGCTATGACAGATTCGCTCTGCACAAGGAGGGGGAACGGGACCTGCACCAGAGCCCTGTCCTGCAGCCCCAGGCTGGGCTCTCTCAGGCCCACTTCCCCCTAGGAACTGTGAGCAGCTCCCACGGGGGCCGGTACAGATGCTACGGTGGATACAAGCTCTCCTCTGAATGGTCGGCCCCCAGCGACCCCCTGGACATCCTGGTGGCAGGTGAGCAGCCAGTGGGTTCAGTGAAGGTGTTAAAATCTATAGTGACCTCGATGGAGAGGCCCTATTGGTGATGGATTGGACAAGGGCTCTGGGCTCTGGGGTCCCCAGAGTGGGAGAGACAGAGAGAGAGACAGAGAGAGAGAGAGAGAGAGAGAGAGAGAGAGAGAGAGAGAGAGAGAGAGAGAGAAGGTGGGCAGGCAGCCCTCACTCTCCCTCCCTCTCTCTCTCTCTAGGACACCTGACTGACAGACCCTCCCTCTCGTGCACAAATTTCGTGCACCAGGCCACTAGTTATGTAAAACAGGGTATTATAAAAATTAAGTTACAAAATTTTTGTTAAAACGTTTCTTACCATTATATTGGCTGGGCCACAAGAATATTCGTGTGGCCCACAGGCTACGAGTTTGCCATGCTTGGGATAGAGGGTCATGTCCAGTGAAGGGGAAGTGGGTGTGCTGGGTGGACATCCAGGATCCTGATCTCTCTGACCTCTTTGTCCACAACTCCCTGCTTCCCACCCCCAAGACTACACCTTGGGGAATTTCATCCGGATGGGCGTGGCTGGCTTGGTCCTGGTGGTCCTCGGGGTGCTGCTATTTGAGGCTCAACACAACCAGAGAAGGACCCACGATGAAGACAGAGGGTGAACATAGAAGGGACGGTGCACCGTTCAAAGAGAGGGAGGCTTGGAGCCCATCTGATGATCCCAGAAGGTGCTGGCAAAAACTGCTGAGAATGTCCTTGGAAATAAACATGGTTTTTGTGCAGGAAATGTCTGTGTGTTCCTCTCCTCACCAGACGCCACCCCGTCATTTTTCCAGAGCTGTCCCCACATGGCATCAGCACTTCAGAGCTTGTTTTGCTCTTGAAAGCACATGTGTAGAATGCTCTGACTGGTTGGAGATGCTCATCTCTGAATCGACATAAAGTTAAATATTATTCAGCCACAAAAGAGGAGGCAATTCTGCCATTTGTAATGACCCTGAGGGACCTGGAGGGCGTTATGCTACGTGAGGCAAATCAGACAGATGGAGATAGATGCTGACTAATCTCAGGTACCTGTGGAAACTAGTAGAAACAGAGAGAATGATGGTTACCACAGGGATTGTGGGAAAAGCAGAGATGTTGCTGAAAGAGTATCAACTTCTATTGATAAGATAAAGAATTTGGGGAGGGGGGGCTAATGTGTGGTGGTCACAATAAACTATGTTGTATCATATTACCCCAAAAGTAGTTAAGAGATTGTATCCTAAAGTTTATCACCACAAAAATGGGGCAATTATGACTTATTAATGGAATTGTTAGCTAACATTGTAGTGGTATCATATTGCAATATTTACATGTATCACATCCACACTTTGTCACCTAACACTTAGCCAATGTTATAGGTCATTTACATCTCAGTGAAGTTGGGAAAAATTACCCAGGCCTGATGAAAGAAAACTTTACCTAGAGTGGAGGGCAGGAAATAGAGTCTGATGAGAGCATATGTTGGAAAGTTTGTGAATCTATCCACCCATTTATGTATCCCATTGTGTGTCTATGTATCAGCATGTCAGTCTATCATCTATCATGTATCTATCATATATATATATATATATATATATATATATATATATTATATATATATTATATATATTATATATATATATATCCTATCTATCTGTCATCTACCTATCTATCTATCTGTCATCTATCTATCTCCTATATCTATCTCCATCTGCAATCAATCTCATTTTTCTCCAAACTCTAATAAAATTAATTTCTGTTGTCTTATGCCACCTAGTTACCATGTTTCCCCGAAAATAAGATCTAGCACATGGAAAAATAAGACATCCCCTGAAAATAAGACCTAGCGCAACTTTGGGAGAAAAAATTAATATAAGACACTGTCTTATTTTTGGGGAAACAGGGTAGTTGTATTTTGTTGTGGCAAACAAATTCATTGTCTTTCATCATCTCCCTCTCTCTCATTTCTCTGATTTCTGATAGAAGAAACAGGTTTGACTCAAACACAAATAAATTATTTCAGTCAAATAAGAAAAACTAGATAATGTAGGTTTTCTTCTTTTCTAGAGATGCAGAATCCAACTGTTCACTATGCTGTTTGTTGTCAGGATAGTTATATGTGCAACTGATAGAAGACTGAGTAGATATTGGGGAGAAAGATTTCATGTTTCTGCTAAAAATTGGTTTATATTCTTAACCATTTTATTCATTAGCTTGGCACTGGAATATGAAGTAAACAAAATAATTGTTTTGACTTCCACATGGCAGTGATCTATGTTAAAGTCAATATGTGATTGTAGAGTTTAGGAAAACTAAACAGGACAGTTCAGAGATAAGGCTCAAGTCAGACCCTCAGCACCTGCTATTTTGGGGGTGAGGAGAGCTGGTACCCTTCCTGTGTGTCTGTCACCTTGTGCTTCACACACTGTGGTATGGGAACCCTGCCCACCACATCCTGTGAACTTGCCTCTCAATCTACACCTTAACAACTGAAAAATAAGTCATGAAAACCTCTGCTTTAGAAACTTCCACAGACAGTTCAACCCTTTTCCTGATGCACGAAGAGAGAAAACCTGAAATCACAAAGTGAATTCGAAGTGGTCATTACAGAATCCACAGGTCAGGACAGTTCACCTTTTTCAAGAGGTTGTGCTGATCCAGACCTGGCCCAGTCTTGACCAGGAATGTGGTGTGTACCTAGGAGGTGTTTCTTAAGACTATGGGCCACCACCATCTATCTCCCCTAATTCTGTCCTGTTTTTATGTTAATCCTGAAAAGTGGTGTGAACTCAGCACTGAGTCGTGGACAGCTCCAGCCCCATCCATAAAGCACCTAGATATGTTGTGGGATCCCTTAACAGGACCCGCGTGGTTCAGGGCCCACTCAGGGTCCGGTTTCTGGAGAAGGCCGCACACTAAAATGAAGAGAGACTGGAAAAGAGTTAATTTGGGAAAATGGGGGCCAGGCGGGAAGTCTACCTCTAATGGGAAGACTAACTGCTCTCTGGCCTTTTACCATTCCTTTTATTGAGATTCTGAAACAAAGACATCTCTTAGGCAGGAAGTTCCAACAACAGAAAATCAACTTACATTTACATACGAGTAACAAATTAAAGTTGCCTCAGGCACCACTATCTCAACTAGACAATTAGTTAATGGCTCTGACCCTTCATAGCCATCAAGGTCCGCTAGCTCTTTTTACATTTTATCTCCAGTGACAATGCTAGGTTTTGGTTCCCTGTTCCTGGTTCCCAGCAATATGTCTCTTTTCTAAAGTCTTTTCAATCCTATCTAATAAAAGAATGATATGTAAGTTGACCGTCACTCCAACACAGAAGATGGTCGCCCCCATGTGGTCAAAGATGGCCACCCCATATGGACACAAGATGGCCACCACAAGATGGCTAGCAGGGGAGGGCAATTGTGGGCAATTATGCCAGCAGGAGAAGACAGTTGGGAGGGACCAAGTCTGCAACAGAGAGCAGTTGGAAGCAATCAGGCCTGCAGGAAAGGGCAATGGGGATGATCAGGCCTGCAAAGGAGGACAGTTGGGTGGGGGTGGCACCACGCCTGCAGGAGAGGGCAGTTAGGGGTGAGTAGGCCAGCAAGGAAAGGCAGTTGAGGGGACCAGGCATGCAGGGGAGAGCAGTTGGGGGCAATTGGACTGGCAGGGGAGCAGATAGGCGCTGATGAGGATGGCAGAGGAGTGGTTAGAGGGTGATCAGGATGGCAGGCAGAAGCAGTTAGGGGCAATCAGGCAGGCAGGCAGGCGAGCGGTTGGGAGCCAACAGTTCTGGATTGTGAGAGGGATCCCAGATTGGAGAGGGTGCACATTGGGCTGAGAGACACACATTACCCCCTGCATGAATTTCATGCACTGGACCTCTAGTTTCATATAAAGAAGGCATAGAACTATAAATATATGACTTCCATGTGTTTTATACAGAATGTTTTCTAGATCTTTATTTTTTAAAGGGTTTACCTTCACTGCAAGTATATTTAAATCTTATGTAGGTATTTTATCCTCTTGCTGTGTTTAGCACCAAGAGCATATTCAGCCCTGTCCAGTTTTTCTCAGTGATTAGAGTGCCATAGAGCACACTAAAGGGTCATGGATTGGATTCCCAGATAAAGGCAGATACCTGGGTTAGAGGTTGGATACAGCCCCATCCAGGCATGTGCAAAAGGTAATCTCTCAATAGGTCTCTGTCACACTCATGATTCTCTCCCCCCAACCCCCTTCACTCCCTCTCTGAAAAAAAAAAAAAAAAAAAAAAAAAAAAAAAAGAAGAGTAAGAAGAAGAAAAGAAAAGAAAAGAAAAGAAAAAGAATCAATGGGGAAAATATCTTTGGGCCAACACACATACCACATTTTTCAGCCACTCACCCACAGGCAGAGGGAGGATGTGAAGATTGGACTCACCCAAGTAGAGTCTGGGGTGTCTGGCTTTGGGGAGAGATGTGAAGATGAGACCACCAGGATCTGGTGCTAGAGCATCCAACACCACAGCCGCCATTCTTCTTGGGAGGAGCTATTGATCCACTCCCAGCAGCATCCTCCTAAAGAAAAGCAATGCTTCCCACCCTCGGGCACTCCACCGCCCAGTCCTGTGGAATCCTCCTGGCCCCACCCAGCACGTGAAGTCTTCTTGAGGGCTCAGCAGCCTCTGCACGGCTCAGAAGGCTGGACAGTGACAGGGATTGTCAGTGACTTGCTTTGGAGTGGGCTCATGCCCCCCCCCCCACCTTTCCAGAGAACTCCTGGGAAACCTGAGAGAAAAATCAGCTTCTAGCTCCCACAGACCCAGCCTCTGGGCTTCCAAGGCTCCATCCATGTGACCACTAGGGGCTCCTCCTGCTGAGTCAGGGAACCATCCTGGGCAGACTCAGAGGTGGGGTTCCCAGGATGGGATCCACACCCACCCTCTTCCCTGAAGTGCAAAGGGCACCTCCCCTCATGGGAAAGGCAGTCACCCCAAGCTCCTGATGCCACCACGGGCTGCTTCAGTGCCTAAGCCTGGCAGCTGGCCAGCAGGTAGAGGAAAGGGGAGGCAGATTCCAGGGCACATGAGGACATTGGCTGACCCACCTCAGCTCCTGTGATGGTGAAAATGGGCCATCGAGCACAGCTAGGTTTTTCCCTCATATAGACAAGCCCAGCAGAGGCAGCCACATGCTGGGGTTCAGCTGTAGATTCAGGCAGGTGGCTGGAGGTCAGTAACCTGAAGCGCACGTGTCAGAGCAGATCTAATGAGCTTCACTGTTTTCTCCTCCCCCCACCCCCATTTCATTTCATTTCATTTCATTTCATTTTCTGTTGTTCTTTTCCATTTTCCTTCTCTCTCTTTTTTAATTCTTCATATTTCTATTTCCTTTTCTTATACTTTTTTATGGTTTTCTTTTCCTTTCTTTCCTTTTCTTCTATTTCTTTTTTTTTTTTTTGCATATTTTCACCTCTTTTTTTTCCCTTTGACTTTTATTATTCTTTCTCTTTTTTCTTTCTTTTTTCTTTAAAAATATTTTTATTGATTTTTTACAAGAGGAAGGGAGAGGAATAGAGAATTAGAAACATCAGTGAGAGAGAAACATTGATCAGCTGCCAAGGTACATGCCCTTGTCCGGAATCAAACCTGGGACTCTTAATATTACTCTGTCCTTGGCTGGACAGAGATCTTTGTATGGAAATCAATGGGGTCAGCTGACAATCTGGGATTTTTTATCAGCCTGGTTCCTAGAATAGTGGAGCAGATGGCCCCTTCTCCACTCTGGTCACTGAGAGCTCCTTGAGACTGTTCAGACCCATAAGCTTGGCCTCTGCCTTTGTTTCCTCGACAAAGCTAGAATGCAGGGTAAAACAGACTGTATCACTAAGGGCAGGTGTTTTTCCCCTTTACCTGCCCTGTGGGTGTTGGAAAATGGCCATTTCGGTTTGGAAGCAAATGAATGACCCAATGCAGGACTCCTGACTACTGCTTTTTCAGGTCCCTGTCCTGCTTCCTTCGCCTGCCTGTCCTCAGGCACCTCAAGTTCACATCTCCCTCCCTGAGCCAATGCTTCATTCACATGTGTAGTTGCCAATGAAAACTCCTGTGCTTGGTCTTCTGGTGCCTTCTGTTCTTCCTTGTTATAAGTCACTTCCTCAATTGGAAATTCCAGGTGAATGTTCTCCAGTGGAGTTGTATTTTAAGCCTGGCCTTGAGACCAGGTGTCTGACAGGTCTACCTATCCAGCCCTCATTTCCCCCACCCTATGGCTGACATATATGCCATTGTGTATACATGCTGCATCTTTCTCATCCCGTCACCTGTAGAGCTGGAGATTCAATCCAATCTTCCCCCCCGCCTCTAAATTCTTGATATAATAGCACAAGCCAATGATTTTTAAGGCATTTTCTTTTCTACCATTCATGGTTTTTAATTTTCTCATTTAAAAGATTTGATGTGTACTATTTACATTATCACTTAATTAAAAATGTTCACACATTTATTATTGAGAAGTTTGTTGCTTTATTTTTAAAAAGTAAGTATATTTGTTAACTTGTTATTAATGTAGTAGAGGCCCAGTGCACAAAATTCGTGCAGGGGTTAGGTCCCCTCAGCCCAGCGTGCACCCTCTCCAATCTGGGACCCCTCGGGGGATATCTACTGCCACCAATTAAGGCCCAGGGATCAGGCCCAAACGGACATCCCTCTCATGATTTAGGACTGCTGACTTCTAACTGTTCACCTGCATGCCTGCCTGATCACCCCTAACTGCCTCGCATCCAACTCCCCCCCTCCCGGCCTGGTGGCTTCCAACTGACCTCCCTGCCAGCCTGGTCCCCACTAACTGTCCACCTCCCACCTCTCACCCTCCACTCCCTGCTGCTGGCCTGGTGGCCCCTTGCTTCCTTCCTCTTTCAGCCTTGTCACCCCTCACTGCTCCCCCTGGTGACGTGGTCACCCCCAAATGCCCCCTTGCCAACCTGGTCATGCAAAACTGCTCCCCCTATTGGCCTGGTCACCCCCAACAGTCCGTCCTGCCAGCCTGGTATCCCCATAAAGCCTGCTATTCAGTCATTTGGTCATCCCTCACAAACAACCCTGCTAGCTTTGTTGCACCACACAGCCTGCTGTTTGGTCGTTACTGTGAAGGAGTCCTGAACAATTTGCATATTCCTCTATTATTAATATAGATTTTTATTGATTTCAGAGAGGAGAGGAGAGGGACAGAGACATAGAAGCATCAATAATAAGAACCATTGATTGGCTGCCTCCCATAAGCCTCCTATTGGGGAACAAGACAGCTACTTAGGCATGTTCCTTGACCAAGAAAGGAACTGTCGCCTCATGGTTCATAGGTTGACTCTCAACCACTGAGCAACACTGGTCAGGTGATATTGCTTATCTAGACCACAAAATCAGGTGACTCCCAGAGGTTTCCAGGAGCTGTGGAGGTCCACGTCAGGCTTCCACCTCTTCTGGGAAATGCCAAAACCCATCCCTGGAGTGCGGGGTCTGGGTCCCTCCAGGACTAGTGGACTGACAGAGTAGCATACACACTGGGCTCCTCTGATGGGGAGGATGGGGGTGCACTTGTCTTCTGACTGAGGGTCAAATGGTTCATCTGGGCGTAGGTGACAGCCTGGAACAGGGGGAGAGTGAGTAGGATGGAATGTGGTTAGATTTGGGGTAGTCTTGGGCTATGGAGAGGATGGGATTTGCCTGACTGTCCATTTGCCTGTCTGCTTCTGTTTGTCTGCCCTTCTTATCCAATAATCACCCTGATAGGGATGAAGGAGGGGTGGCCATTACCTGTCCAGTTCTTTGTCTTGAGTGGTTCACCTGAGCATATGTCACTCCCTGGGTGTCTTCATCCTGCCCGTTCTGCTGGGGACAATGAGACAGAACAATGTCTCCTCGATTCCACAGTAGAAATCTTTCTGTCAATCATCCTCATGTTGCCAGAGAAATGGTTTACACTTTAAATGGACCAGGTCCCTCTCCTGGTGGAAACTGCAGGGCCTTCCTGAGCCTCAGGGCCTCTGGATGTTTCTGTGGTTCTGACTCTCATCCTAACGCGATCTGTCACTCACTGGGCTCCAGCCTCATGGCCCTCCTCCTGAAGAAGCAGGCTCTGCCTCAGGACCTCTGCACCCCCTCTTTACCTGTCCCCCCACCATGCATTCTATCCCCAACTCCTGCTTTATGTTTCTTCACAGCACTTTGCTCTCTGGGACACTATCTGCTCCTTTGCATATTGTCTCCCTCGCCCAGAGGTTAGCTGGATGCATGTGGAGACAGTGGGGTTCAGGGCCACTCCGTGGCCCTAAATGGAGCCGGTAAACAGTGAGCCCCTGTCACATCTGCTGGGTGAATGAATGAAGGGGTCCTGGGGATCTGTGGGTGAGTCACTCACTCTTGCCTCTTCCTGAGACCTGGGGCTACACAAAGTCAGACAGAGGATGAGGGGCTAGCAAAGGGGGACCGTAGGATGGGCTATGGAAACCAGGAGGAGTGAGTCACAGCAGGACCACCTGGGGGCCCAGAAAGAGAGCTCAGTGTAAACACTGCTGAGAACCAGGTGAGGTGGGACAAGGAAGGGTCCACTGGATTAAATTCGTTAATAGGAATGTCCTGGTGGCCTATACAGGAGCAGGGGTCTCACCTGAGGATACAGCTCTAGGCTCTCCCCAGGCTGCAGGTCCTTCATGGCAGCATCTGCTGGGGCAGAACAGGGGGGTTTCTCCTGAAAGGTCCCCAAGTTCTCAGGGCTGCAGGTTCTGCCTTTCCCAGATAGGCCATTAACCCAGGGTGAGGTGAGGCATCAGGTCAGGCAGTGTGGTCTCACCATGAACCCCACCCTTCCATTCTATCTCCTCCCCAAATTTATCCTCAATTCTTGTCTCCCCTCCGCCAGGGCAGCTGTCTCTTCCTCTCAAAGAGCATCCAAATCTGGGCTGCAGCTGGGGGAGGAGACAGAAATGTTAGGGGCAGAGATGGGCCATGGATGGTGGAATTCTTGGGTCTTTGAGGCAGTAATTACATGATCTACAGGCCTCTGTCCTTGGCCTCTGGGTGTGTGGTCCCTGCAGGAAGTGGACATGAGCCCCTCTCTGGGCTAGTCCAGAGAGTCCCTCTCAGCTCTGGGAGGTTAAGAGTCCCTCCCCCTGTGATTCCACAGGAAAGAAGGAAACCTTAACACTCACTTGTGTGCAGATTTCATACGACTGAACATCTGTGCTGTCTCTGTTTTCTTTTTAGATTTCCTGATTTCAGATTTTGGAGAAGTCTTTTCTCAGCTGACCTTCTCCACCCATTTGGTTTCCTGTGGCAGGTGCTCTGAGCACCCGGTTGTGTGATCCAGTTCACCCTGTTCCCTACTCACCTGAGGTCCTGTCTGTGCTTTGACACCGGTATTGGAAGTAGAAAAGAAGGAGGAAGAGCAGCAGGACCAGGGTCACCGAGACCCCAATCAGGATGTTCCATTTGGGACCTTGGATATGTGTGACATCATGAATGAGCCAATGTTGCCATTGAATGAGCACCTACTGTGTGTGAGGCATGTGCTGGGGTCTATCACTCATCTCCTCTCCCCTCACAGCAGTCATGCATCAGGGATTGCTCATCCTATCTCCCACTTCACTGACATTCAGAGAGGTCAATCAAGTGGCCCAGGTCACCCAGCTTTGATGGGGCAGGGTTGGGACTGGAATCCGGGACAGTGGGTTCCCTTTGCTGTCCTCACGCTGCCTACCCCTCCTTCCCCCGCCAACTTCCAGCTTCGTGCTCTGGGCTCCTCCTCTGCAGCGGCCTGTCCATGTCTCATCTGGAGCTGAGGGTCCTTCCTCATTATCCGTCCTCAGCACAGCAGGAACAGGGAGGGACTGGGTGAGAGGTAGACTCTGAGTCTCTCCTGGATTCATCCCTACCCACAAAGGTACTAACACCCCCCTAGGGAAGGTTGGGCTTGGCTGGGGCTCTGCCTTCCTGAGCACTGTGAGGCCCTTATGTCACCTCATCTCCCAGCATCCTGTGAGCAGGATGGGACCAGGGATGAGCAGACAGAAACCCAACACTCAGAGGAGGAAAGCAACCGCCCAGCCCTACAGAAGGTGAGGCAGAGCTGGGAGCTTATCCAGGGCTGATCCTCCCTGTTCCCTCCTCTGAGCTGAGCCTGAACTGAGAGGGGCGGAGGGGACTGGGTGTTCATCCTCTTGTCCTGCCTGTCCCTCCCTGTACAGTGTCACCATCAATGAGACAGAGAGGACAGACCCCATAACATCATGTCTTACGGTGTCCCGTGTAAGGCCTTCTCTCAAGAGGTCAGGGCCAGAACCAACAGGAAGTCTAAGCTTTGGACAAAGATTCTCTCCTTTAAAGTTGGAGACACAGGCCCAGGCAGGGGAAGGGCGGGTCCAAGTCAGGAATTCCACAGGAGCCCGAACCCCTGTGTGGCTGAGCCTCTGTCCCAATGGAGACATTCCAACACCTCCTTCACTTACCCCTCTGGGTGCCTGACTTCATGGTGGGGAGCAGCCCATCCTTAGAGCCTCCTGCGGATAAGGATATGGGGTCAGACTAGAAGCTGGATTCTCCCCAGCTGAGCTCAGTTGCCCATCCCAAGGAAGGGCCACAATGTCTCCCTCTGCCCTGCCCACCCACCTAGCAGCCTCAGGAGCCTGGTTACTGGTATCACTGCCTAACTCCCAGCTCCCCACCCCACACATAAGCCGTCCATGAGTATCTGGGGAGATTCAGTGCCCTCACAGACTCTCAGGATTTCCTGGGTAGTCCGTGCTCCCTCCGAGCCCAACTCTCAGTGAAGCATGAGCTGTGGGCCCTGTGGGTGGTGCATGGGGTCCCACAGGGTCCTGGGAAGGACACGAACAGAGCGAGGAGCTGGTGCTGACCCTGGAGTGGGAATTGCACTCATAATTCTCCTACATCTGTGCTGTGGCCCCTGAGACCCTCCCACTGCCAAGCTGATCCCTTCTGGATACAGGTGAGAAGGCTGTGCACAGAGATAGGGTGCCGCTAAGGGACAGATCTCCTCTGGATGACCTTCCCTAAGCCCCTTGCTCCCCTTTCAGCCCATTATTCTCCTTGAGACAGGTCTCTGAACTGACAGCTCAGTAGACAGTGTCAGGAACCCTCACCTGAGATCAGGAGCTCCAGGGGATCACTGGGATATGAAAGCAGATAGGTGGAGGAGCTGAGTGAGCTGTAGCAACTGTAGGTGCCCCCATCGGCTGAGGACACAGGATTCATAGAGAACTCTGCCTGGTACTCCTGACCTCGTTGCTCTGATCTCAGACGAAGGGAGGGATCGGCTGCCCCCTCCTTTGACAGAAGAAACATGGCCATTGGTTTCCGTGACTGACACAGCAGGGTCACATTCTCTCCTGAGGCCACCCTGGGGCCTGGCTTCACTGAGAGAGAGGGTCTGTCTTGAAGCCATCCTAGAGAGAGAGCAGTAGGAAGAGTGAGGGCTGCCTGTCCATCTTGTTCTGGCCTGAGAGTCACCAGGCCTCTCTCTGGGGACTCTCCTCTCTGTCTCTGTTCCTCTGAGTCTCCCCCTCTAACCTCCCACCTGCTGCCTCTCTCTGTCCCCCCCGCCCCCTGGGGATGCAGCACCTTCACTCTGGCCTCCCTACCTGATACCCCCAGAAGGGCTTGTGAGAGTCTGGGTCCCTAACTGGACCCACTTGCTCCTCACCTGCTACCAGAATGTCCAGGGGGTCACTGGGGGCCGACCACTCAGAAGAGAGCTTGTATCCACCGTAGCATCTGTACCGGCCACCGTGGGAGCTGTTCACATTGCCCAGGAGGAAGTGGGCCTGAGAGAGCCCAGCCTGGGGCTGCAGGACAAGGCTCTGGGGGAGGTCCTGTCCCCCCTCCTTGTGCAGAGTGAATCTGTCATAGCCGACATCAGAGCGACACTGGAGGGTCAGGTTCTGTCCAGAGGCCACGATGGGGCCCTGCTCGTTCAGGAGGGAAGGCTTCCCAGACTCACCTGGGGAGACCAGACATAAATGACCTGGGATACTCCTCCCATAAACCCCTTCTCCTGTCCTGGCCCCCAGGTCTCACTGTCTCTTTCTGTGTCTCTGGCCCAGGAGCTCCTGTGCTCCCCTCATCCTCTCACATGGGGTTCCCTTCCCAGAGAAGATTCCAATGTGTCTGGTGCCTCAATCCATGGATGGAAATAGAATGGGACTTACTCACCTGAGACCAGCAATTCCAGGGCATTACTGGGATGTGAGCACACCTGGGATCTGTTCTTGTAGCAGCCATAACATCGGAACCTCCACCTGTGGCTGGGGGTCACAGGACTCACAGGGAACAGGGCCTGTGACAGCCCACTGGGCTGTGGCTGTGAATCCAGGGACCTTGAGAACCTGTGATCTCCTTCCTTAGTCAGAAGGAACCTGTCAAATCCCCGCCCTGAGCGACACTGGAGGGTCACGTTCCCTCCTGAGGTCACCACAGGACTGGGAAGGGCTGAGAGGCTGGGTTTGCTGTAGAATCCTAGGAGAGGAGGAGGCAGCGTGTTAACTGGGGATCACACCTCCCCCATGTTCCCCAAAACTGGGCTGTGAGAGGGAGACACCATGAGAGCAGACCCCCTACCTGAAGGCAGAGCCTGATGCTGGGACCCTGAGTGTCCTCTCACCTGTCCCCACCAGCTCCAGGGTGTCACTGGGCTCTGACCAGCCACTGGGGCTGTTATAATAATAGGAGTATCTCCCTGCATCCTGCCCTGTCATGTGTGTGATGGTGAACTTGCCCTTGGCTGTGGACTTCCTTTGAGTCCATGTGTTCCCAAGCACACATTTTCCTTCCTTATACAGATCAAACTTTTTGGCCTCCCTGGTCCCCTGACACCAGAGGGTCACAGGGCTCCCTTCAGGAATCACAAAGCCTGGCTCAGCCCAGAGAGTGGGCTTGGGGAGGGGCCCTGGAAGGAAACTAGAGGCTGCATTACAAAGACCTTCCCCACCCTCATCCCCAGCTCAGCCCAGGACCTCTGTGCTCCCTCCTGATCCCCAGCCAAGAAGGAAGAGGAGGGACATGGAACCTGGGGAGGACTCACCTGTCTGCACTTGCATCTTATGGCCCAGACTCAGCCCTGGAAGAGAGTCCCTGTGAGAGATTTGCACCCGGATATCTCAGCTGATTCCCCTCCCATCAGGCCCCGTCCACTCGAGCTGCCTGAGCCTGTGGTTCCCCATGGATAAAGGGGTGCCACCCCCTCCTGCTGCCCCTTCCCGTGTCCACAACTTACCGAGGCAGAGAAGAGCAAAGAGGATGGACATCATGGCGTCTGAGCGGCCCTCGCTCTGCAAATGGAGGAGACGGAGGGCCGGAAAAACAGACGCACAGGATGTGGTGGGTCAGAAGCTGCTGCAGCCCTTCCGTGTCCGTGAGCTCTGAACCCACAGCGTGTGGACTCTCCCGCCCTGGGCCTGGCTCTGAGTTTCCCCAAACTAAGGGCTCAGGAGGAGAGAATTCTCTCTGCAGGTCAGGTGCCCTATCCCTCCAGGTACTGAAGGAATTTTGGTCCTTGATTCCTAGAGAGTATACATTCCGTCTGGCCTTTGGATTCTGTGACCAGAACTTTGAGTGGACTTTGCAGAATCAGGTTGGTGCTGTGGGTCCATCAGGAAGCAGTCTCAACTCCCACTGGACGTTTTTATAGCAGAGGTGTTAGTCGTTTATTCCTCAGTTGTTCACATGGAGCTCAAAAATGGAACTGCCCATGGACCCAGTAGATCCCACTTGTGGGAATATATCCTCAGAACCTGAAACACCAATTCGACAGAATGTATGCTCCCCCGTGTTCATAGCAGTGGTATTTGCAATAGCTACTACCTGGAAACAACCCAAGTGCCCATCAAGTGATGAGTGGGTAAAACAGTTGTGGTACATTTACACCAGGGAATACTACACAGCTGGAGGGAAAAAAGGAAATCTTACAATTTGAAACATTATGGAGGGACCTGGAAATTATTACACTAAGTGAAATAAGCCCATTAGAGAAAGACAAGTATCTCATGATCCTACTTATATGTGGAATCTAATGAACAAAGTAACTCAATCAAAAAAAATAAGTCCAGAGGCATGCTGCATGGAAGAAATGGACAAAACTCAGAAAAGGGAGGGGGCAGAAAAAGATTAACCAAAGGACTTGCCTGCTTATATGCATAGCTCAAAGACATAGATATTAGTGTGCAGTAGGCCTATGGTCGGGTGTGTGCTGGGTGGGGTGGGGGACATATAGGCAGAGATGAAGGTCATCTGTAATCATGTCAATAAGAATACAAAAGATACAGTATTATCTTGAAGGGGAAGCGATCTATCTATATAAAGGCCTAAGTAACCAAACAACCAGTTGACGGGTCACTACGACAAACACTGACCCCCAAGGGGTAGATGCTAAATGCAGGAACTGGCCCTGGTTGTCAGTGCACTCCCACAGTAGGAGCACCGCTAAGCTGACCTACGTGAGCCAGACACTGGGCTCACTGCTGGCGAGCACAGCTGTGGGGGTGTGAGCCTCACCTGCCTCCGTGGTAGCACTATCGCATGGTGGCAGGTACAGTGGGCGGTCAGGATGAGCAGGTTTCTTTGATTCTATCCCCAGAAGTGGAATCACTGGGTCAAACGGTAGTTTCATGTTTTTTGTTTTTTTTTCTTGAGGAACCTCCCTTCTGTTTTCCACAGTGGCTGCACCCGGCTGCATTCCCAGCAGCGGTGCACGAGGGCTCCCTCTTCTCCACATCCAGCACCTGCATTTCCCTGATTATTAGTGACTTTGAATATACAGCAGGGTGAGGACAGGTTCTGCAAAAATGGTGCTGGGAAAATTAGACAGGCACATGCAAAGAAGAACAAGAAGGAGAAGGAGAAGGAGAAGAAGGAGAAGGAGAAGGAGAAGGAGAAGGAGAAGGAGAAGGAGAAGGAGAAGGAGAAGGAGAAGGAGAAGGAGAGAGAAAGGTAGAAGGAGAGGGAGAGGGAGAGGGAAAGGGAAAGGGAGAGGGAGAGGGAGAGGGAGAGGGAGAGGGAGAGGGAGAGGGAGAGGGAGAGGGAGAGGGAGAGGGAGAGGGAGAGGGAGAGGGAGAGGAAAAGTGGAGGGGAAGGGGGATGTGGAGGGGAATCAGAGGAAGAGGAGGAAGAGGAGGAGGAGGAGGAGGAGGAGGAGGAGGAGGAGGAGGAGGAGAACGAGGAGAAGGAGGAGGAGAAAATCTACCACCCACTTACACCATACACAAGAGTACACCCGAAATGAATACAAGACTTCAATGTCAGTCACAAAGGCACAAAATTCCCAGGAGAGTGACAATTTTTTGTGTTGTCCCCTTAGAACCAGGCGAGGAGCGGAAATTCACAAACACTAAGCCCATAATCAGCTCCTGTGGACCTGCACTTCCTGAGGCTGAGGACTTGGGGACCAGGGTGCTTCTGTGGAAGGGGAAGCAGGGGCTGAGCCCAGCAGAGAAGGTCACAGGATGTGGGGGGCAGGGTCCTCACACCACACATACACACTGTTCACAAGTTGTTAGCCTCACAGGAAGGCGACAACCTGCTTCTCAATCTAAAAATAGCAGGTGCTGAGGGTCTGACTTTCCAGACAGCCTACACGTATTTTTTTTTATTTTTTTTATTTTAATTTTCATTTATTTATTTATTTATTTATTTATTTATTATTTTTATTTTGTACAGAGAGGAAGGGAGACAGATAGAGAGTTAGAAACATCGATGAGAGAGAGTCATCAATCAGCTGCCTCTTGCACACCCCGTACTGGGGATATGCCTGCAACCAAGGTACATGCCCTTGACCTGAATCAAACCCGGGACCCTTCAGTCCCCAAGCCGACGCTCTATCCATTGAGCCAAACCAGTCTTGGCACGTATTTGTTTTTATATTGAAATGTTTATTTACTGGGGTGACATCAGTTCATAAAATTATACAGGTTTCAGGTATATGATTCTACACCAGGTCATCTCTATATGGTATTGTGAGCTTATCACCCTAAGTCTAGTCTATTTACCCACTTTTTTACTTCCCCCAAGTCCCGCCCTTTCCTCTGGCAGTCACCACAGTATTGTCTGTGTTCATAAAGACTTTCTTTTATTTCTCTGCTTAACCCATTCGCCCTTCTCCCCAAACCCCTTTCCCCTGACAGCTGACAGTCTGTTCTCTGTATACACCAGTCTCTCTCCACTATGTTTTATTTTGTTTATTAGATTCCAAATATGAGTGAAATCATAGGGAACTTGTCTTTCTCTGACTGGCTTATTTCACTTGACATAATTCTCTCTGGGACCATCCATGCTGTGGCCAAAGGTAAGAGTTCCTTCTGTATTTCACAGCTGCATATTATTCCACTGTGTGAATGTACCACAGCTTTCCTCTGCTGGTGGGCCCTTGGGCTGTTTCCAGATCTTGGCTTTTGTAAATAATGCTGCTGTGATCACAGAGGGGGATAGATTTCTGTGGATTTATTAATGATAAGCCATCCTGAAAGGTGTGTGGTTTCCATTTGCCTCTCTCTGATGATTAGTGATGTTGAGTATCTGTCCATATGTCTGCTGGACATGGGTGTGTCCTTCTTGGAGAGGTGTCTATTTAGGTCCTTTGCCCAATTTTTTACTGAATTGTTTGTTTGTTTGTTTTTGGTGTTGAGCTTTATAAGTTCCTTATAAATGTTGGACAATAAGCCCTTATTACATGTATTAGAAAAATAGTTCCCCATTCAGTGGGCTGTCTTTTCATTCTGTTGATGGTTTCCTTTGCTGTGTCAAAATGTATCCTTTCCTGTGCCGTGCCAGCACCTCCAAAGGTTCTGTGAGTCTGAGGAGGGTCAGTGAGGAATTAAAGATAAAACAAAGAAAGAGAATATAGCTGTGGCTCTGTGGACCTCCTGTGCCTGGATGAGGCCACAGAGAAGGATCCAGCCAGCAAGCTGAGGTTTTATTTTGTAGTCAGAGGGAAACAAGGCAGTGGTAAACATAGTTACCATGTTCTTGTGAGTTTCACTTGTTTGGGCAGCACCTGCTGCACCTCCCACAGCCCATTAGCTACCCAGGAAGGATCTAGGGAGCAGCCATAAGGTCAGGCTTAATTATTCTAAGAGGGCTCTGCCCTCTAAGCTAGGACCTGTTTGTGGCTCTGACACACACAGGTCAATCCAAGGTTTAACTCTAGAGCCACGCCCTACAATTTCCTCCTTACACCTCCATTTAAATTTTTTTATTGTTTAATCATTTTTAATTGACCATTTTTATTAAAGCATAGTTGACATACAATGTCATATTAGTTGCCAGTGTACAGCATGGGTAGGATATTTAGTATTGACTATCTGCCCTTCCCCTTCTCACCCATCCTTCCTTCCCTCCCTTCTGGAAACCATCAGTTCGTTGTTGATTTCTATGGGTCTGCTTTTGTTCCCTTTGCTTTGAGGATGTGAAAAATCCCAGAGATAAGTGACATCTTTCCTTGTCTGAATCCTTTCACTCAGCATAATACCCTCTAGGTCCATCCATGTTGTCACAAATGGCAGGATTTTATTCTATTTATGCCTGGTCTATATTCCATTGTGCATACATGCCACATCTTTATCATCTAGTTGTCTATAGATCTAAGGATTCAATGCAATTTTTTCCCCTAAATTCTTAACATGATAGATTCAGCCATTGATTTATTAAGGTTCTTAATTTTATTATTTCATGGGTTTGATGTGTCACATTTACATTACCATTTCAGTTAAAACTTTCACTTGTTTTTGTTCACACTTTGGTTATTGAGAAGTCTGCTTTTCAAATTTGATTTCCAAATGTAGAGATATTGGCTTAACTCTACATTTCCCAATGTAGAGATATTCACCGTAGAATGAGGTGATTACCAGAAAGTCCCAGGGGCACCTCCGGTCTCCACGGTGGATGAGGCACTAGCTGAGTGTCCAGGGGGGGCAGCTTTCCTGCCCTCTGGGGTCCCTGCATGCCCCCTCCATAGAGTGTCTGGGTCTGAGTCTCTCCTGAGCTAGTGGATGGCTATAGCAGCATACACACAGGGCTCTTCTGGGGGCTCCTCTGATGGGGAGGATGGGGGTGCACTTGTCTGCCTTCTAAGAGCCAAGAGGTTCAGCTGGGCATAGGTCACATCCTGGGGGGCATCAGGTGCAGCAGCCTGGAACAGGGCGGGGAGAGAGAGGGATGAAAAGTGGTTGGGTTCTGAGAAGTCTCACGGCCTAGGGAGGAGGGGACCCACCTGACTATCCATCTGTCTGTCCTCTTCTGCTTGTCTGTCCTTTGTGTCCAAAACTGCCCCTGATAGAGAAGAAGGAGAGGTGGTCATTACCTGCCTGAGTCTTGGTGTTGAGCAGTTCACCTGGGCATTCAGATTTTAACAGCCTGTTCTGCTGGAGAGAGACAATGAGACAGAACAGCATCTCCTGAATCATTTCACTCAGCATAATACTGTCTAGGTCCATCCATGTGGTCCCAAATGGCAGCATTTCATCCTCTTTATGCCTGATGCATATTCCATAGTGCATGCACGCCACATCTTTATCATCTAGTTATCTATGGATCTAAAGATTCAATGCAATGGGTTCTTTCCCCCTAAATTTCACTGTTGAAATATTCCTGTCACTTATCCTCATGTTGCCAGATCCAGCAATAACTTTAAAAAATCATCCACCATGACCAAGAAGGACTTTTTCTGGAGATGCAAGGATGGTTCAGTATTGCCAAGTCAATAAATGTGATATACCACTTCAACACAATGAAGGATAAAAATCACATGGTCTTATCAATAGATTGGGAAAAAGCATTTGTGTTAATGTTGCATATTCGTGAGACTGAAAAGGATGAAAGATGACCTTACATCTGTGCATTTGTGCTAATGAAAAGGGTATTCTTCCTAGATTTTCTGATTTGAGATTCTGGAGAAATCTTTTTCTCAGCTGACCTTCTCCAACTATTTATTTTTCCTGTGCAGGTGCTCTGTGATCCCCACTGTGTGACCCAGGTCACCCCGTTCTCTACTCACCTGAGGTCCTGCCTTTGTTCTGACACCAGTGTTGGAGGAGGAGGAAGAGGAAGAGGGAGAGCAGCGGGACCATGGCGACCGAGACCCCTATCCAGTACCATTTGGGACCTAGGACATTACTGAGTCAATGATGCCCTTTAATGATCACATATCGTATGGGAGGCACGTACTGGGGTCTGTCATTTATCTCCTCTCACCACACAGTCATGCACCAGGAATTGCTGACACCACCACCCACTTCATTGAGGCTCAGAGAGGTTAACCATGTGCCCCTGGTCACCAGCCTGGATGGGGCAGGGCTGGGACTGGAATGAGACTCCTGGTATGAGGACCGGGGGTTCCCTTTGCTGGCCTCAAGCTTCCCCCCCCCCCCCAGTGGGACACCAGCTTCATGCCCTGGGCTGGGCCTGTCCACGTCTCATCTGGAGCTGAGGGTCCTTCTTCATTACCTGCCCCCTGCACAGCAGGGACAGGAGGGTCCAGGTGAGAGGTGGACTCTGAGTCTCGCCTGGATACCTCTCCATCCTGCAGGCCCTGATGCCTCTTGGGAAGGTCAGGCTGGGCTGGGGGCTCTGCCTTCCTGAGCTCTGTGAAGCCCTTAAGTCACCTGATCTCCCCGAAGCCTCTGAGCAGGATGGGACCAGGGCTGAGCAGACAGGAACCCAACACTCAGAGGAAAGAAGGGACTGTCCAGCCTCACAGCAGGAGCAGCAGAGTCAGGAGCTGACCCAGGACTGATCCACCCTGTTCCCTCCTCTGAGCTGAGACTGAACTGAGGGGGAGTGTAGAGGGTCACCTGAGAAGGCACATGGACATCCTTAAAATTATCAGCTGAGCCCACAGGAAATCTAAGCTGTGGAAAAGGATTCTCTTATTTCACACCTGGAGACACTGATGCCCAGACATGAAGGGCAGGCCCAAGACAGCAAATTAGAGGGGCCTGACCCTCTGCATGACTCAACCACTGTCTCCCATGGAGGCACCCACCACCTTCCCACAGAGCCCCTCACACACCGTGGATGAGAGAGACCGATCCTCATAGCCTCCTGGGATGAGGATGGGGCAGTAGTGGGGTGGCTGTCATCTCCCCACATGAGCCCAGCTCCTCCCCAGCCTGCACCCCCACATCTCCTTCTGCCATGACCACCCATCATCAGACCCAGGGACTCACTGCCTTCCCATGACACCCGCCCGTCCTTGAGGATCTGGGTCACTCGATCCCCTGACAGACTCTCAGGACTTGCTGGATGAGCTGTGCTCTGTTTGAGCAGAGCTCCCCAGGACTCACCAGCTGTGGAGGTGGGCCCTGTGGGTGCAGAACTGGTGCCTCCAGAGGGTTCTGGAAGTGAGCACAGGAAGAGAGTGAGGGGCTTGGGCTCACCCCGGACAGACACCCTCTTACATCTGTGGGGTGGCCTCTGAGACTTCCCACTGCTTCAGTATCCAGGTGAGGGGAAAGGGGATGGACGGGGTTGAAGGCCTCTAAGAAAAGGATCTCCTGGGGGCGGCCATCGCGAGAGACCCTCACCCCGCTTTCAGCCCATATTCCTTCTGGGGACTGGACCCTGAACTAACAGCTCAGCAGACAGGTTCAGGAGCTCTCACCTGAGACCAAGAGCTCCAGGGGCTCACTGGAGACTGACAGCAGGTAGGGGGAGGAGCTGTGTGAGCTGTAGCACCTGTAGGTGCCCCCATGGGCTGAGGTCACAGGACTCATGGAGAACTCTGCCTGGAACTGCTGAGCTTGGTGGTCTGATCTCAGACGCAGGGGGGGATCGGCGGACCCCTCCTTAGACAAAAGGAAACTGTCCCTCGGGCTCTGTGACTGACACAGCAGGGTCACGTTCTCTCCTGAGGCCACACTGGGGCCTGGCTGCACTGAGAGGGAGGGCCTGTCAGACAGGTGTCCTAGACAGAGAGAGGAAGGGAGAGTGAGGGCTGCCTGTCCATCTTGTTCTGGCCTGAGAGTCAGCAGGCTTCTCTCTCTGAGGAACCCCCTTTCCATCTGTCTCTGTTTTTCTGTGTCTTCCCCTCTCCCCTCCAACCCTCCCTCCCCCTCTGTCTCTGTCTCCCTCCCTGCGCCCTGCACTTTCATTCTGGCCTCATCACCTGAGACCCCCAGCAGGGCCTGTGCAGAGTCTGGGCCCCTGATTGAACCCACTGGCTCCTCACCTGCCACCAGGATGTCCAGGGGGTCACTGGGGGCAGACCACTCAGAGGAGAGCTTGTATCCACCGTAGCATCTGAACCGGCCCACGTGGGAGCTTTTCACAGTGCCCAGGTGGAAGTGGGCCTGAGAGAGCCCAGTCTGGGGCTGCAGGACAAGGCTCTGGGGGAGGTCTCTTCTCCCCTCTTTGAGCAGAGCGAATCTGTCATAGCCGGCATGAGAGCGACATTGGAGGGTCAGGCTCTGTCCACAGGCCACGATGGGGCCCTGCTGGCTCAGGAGGGAGGGCTTCCCAGACTCACCTGGGGAGACCATACGTGAATGACAGGTGCTACTCCTCCCATAAACCCCTTGTCATGTCCTGGCCTCCAGGTCTCACTGACTCTCTCTGTGTTTCTAGCCCAGGGGCCCCTGGGCTCCCCTCACAGCAAAAAGTCAATAACCTGGTTGATATCTCAGTCCTTGAATGATGCAAAAATGGGACTCACCTGGGACCAGCAGCTCCAGGTCATCGCTGGGATGTGAGCACACGTGGGGTCTGTCCCTGTAGCAACCATAGCATCTGAACATCCACCTGTGGCTGGGGGTCACGGGGCCCACAGAGAACAGGGCCAGGAACTGCCCACTATACCGCTGCTGTGAGTCTAGAGCCCAGGAGAGTCTGTGATCTTTTTCCTTAGTCAGAAGGAACCTGCCAAACCCCTGCCATGAGCGACACTGGAGGGTCATGTTCTGTCCTGAGGTCACGACAGGGCTGGGCAGGGCTGAGAGGCTGGGTTTGCTGAAGAATCCTAGGAGAGGAGGAGGCAGCATGTTAAATGGGGCTCTCACCTCCCTCATGTCCCCCAGGGCTGGGCTGTGATAGGGAGACACCCTGGGAGCAGACCCCCTTCTGAGGGCAGAGCCTGAGGCTGGGACCTCTGAGTGTCCTCTCACCTGTCACCACCAGCTCCAGGGGGTCACTGGGTTCTGACCAGCCAGTGGGGTTGCAATAATAACAGAGATATATCCCTGCATCCTGCCCTGTCATGTGTGTGATGGAGAACTTGGCCTTGTTCCCGGGTTCCAGTGGCTTCTGTTTGTATCGAGGTGCTATCTTTGTCCCTTGATTCAGACGGTACTCCTTAGCCCCTGGGGAACCCTGACACCAGAGGGTCACGGGCTTCCCGCTGGGCATCACAGAGTCTGGCTCAGCCCAGAGGGTGGGTTTGGGGAGTGGCCCTAAAAGGAAGCCAGAGGCTGCTTTACAAATCCCTTCCCTCTCCCCCTCATTCCCCAGCTCAGCCCAAGACCCTCTAATTTTACCACCTCACCCCAGCACCTCTGTGCTCCCTCCTGAGCCCCAGGGATGAAGGAAGAGGAGGGACATGGAGCCTGGGGAGGACTCACCTGCCTGCACACGGGTCCTCTGGTGCAGACTCAGCCCTGGAAGAGAGTCCCTGTGAGAGATTTGCACCCGGACCTCTGAGCTGATTCCCTTCCTATCAGGCCCCATCCACTGGAGCTGCCTGATCCTGGGGAGTAAGATGGGCAGCAGCCTTTCCTATTCCCCCCCCCCCCCCTGTGTCCACAACTGACCGAGGCAGAGAAGAGCGGAGAGGATGGAATTCATGGCGTCTGCTCTGAGGTCTCCTGCTCTGCAGATGGAGGAGGTCTGGACCTGAAGGACAGACAAACACAGGATGTGGTGGGTCAGGAACTGCTGATGCCTTCAGGGTTTTCACAGCTGTGGACCCACAGCCAGGGGAGGGCCCTGCCCTGGGGCTGGCTCTGCATCTCTCCAGGAGGAGGGCTCTGGGGGAGACAGCTTCTCAGGTTTCACCTGTTCCTCAGGTCTCCTGTGTCTGCTGGTCTGACTCCTGCTCAGAGAGCACAGGACTCACATTCTGGTCCTGACTCAGCCCCTGAGTGTATGGCTCTGAAAAACCCAATGGGGACACCCGGCCACAGCTCTTGAGGGAGCTCATCTATGAAAGACTCGGCTGAACTGTATCCCAGTGGCCTCAGCATTCCCCCCTTTCCCTGGTTCAAGGGTCCTAGTAGGTTCTCATCCCTGCCAAGCCTTCGTGTTTTCTGCCTTTTTAATGCTCATGATTCAGTGGAGGTATTGGTACTACCCTGTGCTTTGATGTACATTTATTTCTTCAATGATTTATATAGCTCAACACTTTAAAAATTTTTCTTTTTTTTTTTTAATCCTCACCCCAGGATATTTTACTTCTGAAAGAGATTGAAAGGTATAGAGAAAGGTAGAGAGACAGAGAAAATAGAGAGAGAAACATCGATGTCTGAGAGGCATTAATTGGTTGCACCCCAAATGAGAGTTGAGGAGCCAACCTGCAACCAAGGCACAAGCCCTTGACCAGGAAACAAACCTGTGACCCTTAGGTGTTTAGGCTGATGCTCTAACCATTGAGAACACCAGCCAAGGCCAGCTCATCACCTGTACATACTGTCACTGCACATTGGCATGTCAGTATCAGTTGCTTGGTAAAGGTGTTTGCTTGCTTTTCTCTGCTGCCACATTACATATCTGCAATATTTCTTAAGTGATCTGAGTTCCAGTCCGTGATCTCATGTTGTCATCACAATTACCTCTTCCCTATCTCCCTAGTGTCGATGGGGAACAGAAGTTCTTCATGTTAGTGATTCCACTGTGTCCATTTCCACCTAAGTTCATGTTATGGTGTCCACTTGAAGTAAAAAAAAAGTCTCTCCCACAAGTTAATAAGATAGTTTTGGTAAAAGAAATACTAAATTGTTTATTTTTCATGTTTGGATCTGTCACCCACCTGGCATTGCTTATTGCAAATGCTGTGAGGCAGGTAAGATGTTCACCATGTCCCAGAGACTCGTCCACTGGCCCAGCACCACGTGATGGAAAGACCCTGACCTCCTCACTGAACTATCCAGGTGACTCCACACGCAGGCTCTGATCTGGAGTCTTCCTTCTGCTCCTTTGGATGAGGTGTCTCTGTTTTTCAATCTCTCAAACTTCTATAATCTCCATCAGCACTGAATGGCTGGTTTCATTTCCTTCATCTCTCAGTTGAGAAGAATTCTCACCTTCTTTGAGGGGAAGGCGTTGGCATTGCTGAGAAGTCAAGGGAGGAAGTGGCCGGCTCAAGTGTCCTTCGACCACTCAGCTGGTAGCGCCACAGCTGATACTGAATGTACCTGTGTGTGTCACTGCCTGAGAACAGGATTTCGAGGAATGTTTGTTCTTGTCTGAATCCTGAAGAGTCTCCAGAGCTTGAAGGAGAAAGTGACACCGGGCCTCACAGGTGCTCTGAAGGGGCAGTAATGACTCAGATGATTAGCCCCCAGGACATGGAGAAATCCCGCTGCTCACAGAGACAGAGAGTCAGGTGGAACCTGTGTGAGATGTAGAACCTGCAGGGCCCAGAGGAGGCGCTGAGCTTCCTGTGGGAGCAGATGCATCTTGCACAGCCCCAGGCTCCTAACTCCCCACCCCTGGGCTCACTGTCCTGAGGGCCCCTTGGAGCCCAAGTCACCAAGGAAGGGAGGTCACCTTCACACCCCCCAATGCAGCCATCACGTCCACCTCCTTCCTGAGCTCTGAGCTCCACACCCTCACTCCCCTCTCCAGTTCACTCTCCACATCAGCCCTTGCCCCTCCCTGTCAGAAGCTGTTTATGCCTAAAACCCTTCCATGGTCCTCACTGTCTTCAGGGTAAGTCCAGACTATTTCTCTGAGCTCAAGGCTGCTCATGATCATCCAGGTGTGACCCTCCCATTTCAGCTCTCACCCCTGCTTCCCTCAGACAGATGGGTATAGCTGCCCATGAACACACACACTTACATACACACACATGTACATTCATACACACACTCACACATACATACACACACACACAAAAAAAAAAACACATCCCACAAGCACACATAGCTTTTAATTTTTTTAATGTAATAGTTTCATTATCATTTAATCTAAAATATTCACTTTGATTTGGATTCACACATTGATTATTGGGAAGACTGTTGCTTTATTTCTGAAATGTAGGCAATACGTGTTGGAATTAATGTATGTTGTTTTAGGTCTAGGAGGTTTGGAGAAGAGGCAGCTCTGTTCAGATGGGCTCAGGGGCCCCATGAGGGGACATGGTGTGTGTCAGAGAGGGGAGGAGGTTCACTGGGATGAGTGTGTCAGAGAGGGGAGGAGGTTCACTGGGATGAGTTTGGTTGGAGGGGGCCTTGGCCTCAATGGGACTAGAAAGTGTAGCTCAGCCTGATCTTCAGCAGCATTGACTGCCGGGTGGAGATCCTAGCTGAGGCTGGAGTAAGGAGGAACCGTGGACAGGCTTTGAGAAGAGGATGGTCGGTGACAGGGACGTGTGGGGCCATGAGAATGAAACACCTGAGCCCACAGTGAGGGTCTGGAGAAGGCCAGAAGGAGGTTGATGGGGTCACACCAACCAGCTGTCCTGGGCCTTTACCTGAGCTTGTCTGTGGGGAGAACTAGGTCACAGAAAGAAGAACCTAAAGCCAGAACAGTGGGATTGGTTCAGTGTGTGAGTAGGTGGAAGAGAAGAATGGAAGGCTCCTCCTCTCTCCACCTGGGCTGCCTGCAGAAGTCCATTGTGTGCCCTAGGCTCTGTCAAGGTTGCTGGTGGCCTGGGGGATGTTACAACACTGTCAATCACCCACAGAGGCAACCAGCACGGCCCTTGGGGCTTGGGTGTGTGCATCTGCTTCTCCCTATCACTTCCTCCCTCTGACTTCCTTGTTTGGTGAGCAGAGCTCCTGCTTTCCATCAAAACTTCAGAATCCTTTCTGCCTCCTCATAGTCTCTTGTCCCCCAGACTGTCCCTCTTTGTCTAATGCTGTTTATTCCATGTCCTTGCTTTGGGTAGAAGAATATGTGGAAGAAAATTTCCAGGTTATAATTTAAGACAGGGGACACATCTATTGAGAGTCTACTTTGAGCCAGTCTCTTTCCCTCTCCCTCTTTGCCTGTTGGGCAAAATTGTGAAACCTCGCTTCTGAGAGTTGTAATGAGGATCGGCATTTCCTGAGACATGAAGGACCACATTTGTCATTTTCTTTCTTTTTTTTTAATAACGATACATATATTTTATTGAGTTCATAGATGGAGAGACAGGAGCATCAATGATGAGAGAGAATCATTGATTGGGCACCTCCTGCTAGCCCCACACTGGGTATGGAGCAGACAACCCAGGCATGGAATCTTGGAATCCAACCTTGCCCTCCTGGTTCATAGGACAATGCTAAACCACTGCACCACGCTGGCTGGAAATCTGGTATCATTTTCTGAGCTAGTGAAGGCATGTGTATGAGAGATATGTGGTAGGAAGGGCTGTGTGGAAGCTGCATTTGTATCCCCCAGTCTACAACATAGATCAGAAGCTGAAGTGTATTCTTGGTTGAATGGCAGATGAGCACAGACAAAAGGATGCAGGGATGGTGGGCCTCATCCTGGATCCTAGACTCAGCCCAAGTCAGGAGTGAAGGTGGACATTTCATCAGCGGGTTGGTCCCTAAGCACTAAGGCACTTAGGGCACCTCTGACCTGGTGGGAGTCCTGCTTCCAAAAAACTCCACGGACATCAATAGGGCAATCTCTAAGGTAAATGCAGCTAAAGGGAATCTTGCATGTTTCACTTGCATTTATTTTTATTAAAACAAAGGCCACATAACATTCAATTGAAACTTTTGAAATATGAAATTCAATAGGATGCAGTAAATACACAATGTCTCAAAGACAATATCTATCTAGTTTTGAGAAGATTTTATAACCAAACACCAAATAGTCCATCTCCCATCTGCCCTGCTGGTCAACCCCAGTCAAACCAATTTGACTTCCATTTCTATGGGTTTCCTTCTTCTGGACATTTTGTATAAATGGAATCACACAACCTCTGATCTCTTGTGTCGCCTCCTGTCACTGAGCTGCATTATTTTGATGTTCGCCCACTATGTACCAGGTACGCGTGCTTTGTTCTTTATGGTTTCAAAAAGTCCAAGGTTATGCAGATACCTTATTTTGTTTGGTTGGATGTGACCCAGCACGAAGGGGTTTACAGATGGGAATCGGAACCAGCCATGTGGGATGCACCCTCGTGTCACAGGGTGAGAACAGGAGGGCAGTGAAGGAAAGTCAACGAGGTCAGGAACGGAGGGAGAGCACCCCAGGTGGATGACAAAGGACATGGCCCACGTTCTCATGCACCCAATTCTCATCTACCATGTCTACTCTCCTGGACATTCTCAACAGTTTCCCCAACTGTGGTCCCAACATTCCTTCAGCACCTCCAGGGATCCTCAGATGGGCTCCAAGCCTCCCCAAATATGAATGGTGCATTGTTCACATCCTGGCTGCTTGGAGGGCCATGTTGGCGTCATTTTGAGCCTGAAATAGCAGCACCCCGAGGACCACCAGGACCAAGCCAGTCACGCCCATCCGGATAAGATTCTCCACTGTGTAGTCTTGGGAATAGAAAATATGAACTATGGGTAAAGAGGTCTCAGAGGTCAGGGTAGATGTAAAACTCCAGGATGTGGATGTTCAACCTGGGCTCCCACCTCCCCTTCATATCAGCGTCCCTGTGATGTCTGAACTCAGCACCTGCTCTCAGTCACCTTGATAAGAGTTAACTGTGCCCAAGAACCGAGGATGAGTAAGAAATGGCGTCAGTTCAGAAATAACAAGAGCTGTGCGTTCTGTGTTCAGCTTGAGACTCAAGGCCCCATCAGCTTATTCCCCTAAAGCTGAGAGATCACCATTCTCAACAGCTGGAGACCCAAGGTCCATGGAGGAGGGGTTGCTGTCAGGGGCTCCGGAATCTCAGGAGCATAAAGGAGTGCAAGTATGGGCTGGGTCTCCTTCACCGCACCCCGCCCAGGTCCGTCCTCTTATGGGTCTGCTATGTTCATCCTCACCTGAAGTTGTTCATCTCTTCATTCTCTTATTAACTTGCTTTATTTTACAATAACAAATACCTACAGTGGTAGATGTGTTTTCCAGATGAAAAAAATATGGGTATGTGGATGCTATTCATGTGATTTTTTTTTTTTTAACTTAAAAGACAACTAAAGTCAAAACCAAGGAAGTCCTCAGTTCTGGTTCAAAAGTTAAGTCACAGAGAAATTCCCCCTAAATCAACATTTAGTGGGCACCAAAGGTAGGAACTTCAGTCAATCTCTTGCCCCATTTTTGATACAAATCCCATGAAATAAACAGAAATTATGGACCTCTCCTTATTACAAAGATCAATGCAATGATTCTAAATCCCATACCCTAGAATTCAGCAAATACCTATGGACGATCAACATTACTCTGTTGGGTTAATATCCAAATGGGTAACACCAAGAAGCCTTTGTAATGTGTGTCATGTGGTTAAAAGTCAGAGAAAAGGTAATTATGGGGGGATGTGCATCTGTCAGGAAAAGAGAGCATTCCTAGTAAAACCTAATGATTCAGAAGAAGGGTTTGGAACAAAGCATCCAATAGTGCTTCCAATATAAAATGCTAATTTGGAAGTAGATTTGCCTTGACATAACTTTGAGTGTGAATTAAGCTGTTTACTGGAGGGGAAGCTGTGGCCTATTTTACCTCACCATTCCAACCTGTGGGATGTGGAGTGAGAAAACGAGGTATGCCATTGGGAATAAAGAAGTTGCATTTCCTTTGACTGCTGGGGATTATAATTTTATATCAGAGGATCAACTGAAAGGCAGCCCACAGGGAGAGAGTCTTTGGGTGGCTCTCAGGTCATGATATAAATGTGTCCACACAAGTGCTTTCCTATGTGCACTCACTACCATTTAGAAAATCTATAGGAATCACACCGCTTATACACAAATTACAATGTTAGAGGTGCAATTCTCTAGTAAGTGGGCTGTGCATTTACTCAATTGTACAAATAGCTGTCACATGGTTCATTCATAAAGCTCATTTGAAAATGTGTACAGGAGAGAAGGGAATGTCCAGCCCCACAGCAAGAGCAGCAGAGCCAGGAGCTCAGCCAGGGCCCATCCACCCTCTTCCCTCCTCTGAGCTGAGCCTGAGCTGTGGGCTAGGACTTGTGGCCCAGACCATTGTCCTGTCCGTTCCTCCCTGTACAGTGACACCATCAGAGGGGACAGGCCCATAACATCACATCCTGGTGGCTTCCCTGTGAGTCCCTCTCCCAGGAGGTCAGGGCCAGGACCGACAGGAAATCTAAGCTCTGGACAAGGATTCTCTCCTTTTACACCTGGAGACACTGCGGCCCAGACAGGGATGAGTGAGTCCAAGTCAGTGAATCCAGAAGGGCATTACCCCTTTAACGCCCCCATGGTTCATCACATGTCCCCATGGAGGAACCCATCACCTCCCCACATGGACCCTCACTTACCCCTCTGTGGGCCTGACTCAGGGCCTCCTGGGATGAGAATGACAAATGGGTGGTGGGGGCTGCCTTCTCCCACTAGAGCTCAGCTCCCCCTCCCCTAGCCTGCACCCTCACATCTCCCTCTGCCATGACCACCCCCATCCATCACCGGCCTCAGACCCTGGGACTCCCAGTTCCCCTGGGACACAAGCCTGTCCTTGAGGACCTGGGTCACTCGATACCCTGACACACTCTCAGGACTTCCTGAGTGGGCTGTGTTACCTCTGGGCAGAGATTCCTAGGACTCACCAGATGTGGGTGGGGTGCTGGGGCCTCCAGAGGTTCCTGGAAATGAGGATAAAAAGGGGTAAGCCTAGGGCTCACTCTGGAATCTCCAAATCACTTGGTCGCTTCTACTACAGCTGCTCTGTGACTCCCGAAGACACTCCCGCCCCCCACTTAACATCTTCCCAACCCAATTAATGGGAGGATTCATCAAAAGTTAGAGTGTTTCTGAGGGCAGATCTCTACTGGGTGACCAAGACTCAGACCCCTCACTCGCACCCCAGCTCAGATGTCTCTTAGGGGAGAAACCCTCAGCTGTGTGTGCTCAGAGAGGCTGGGGTCAGGGGCACCTCACCTGACACCAGTAGATTCAGGGGGTCACTAGGATCAGACCACTCCTGGGGATTCTTCTCAAAATTGCCATAGCATCTAAAAGTCCATCTGTGGCCGGAAGTCACGGGGCCCACAGGGAACAGGGCCTGGTACCCTCCATTGGGCTGTTGCTGTGAGTCCAGGGTCAAGAAGAGCATGTGATCTCCTTCCTTAGTCAGAAGGAACCTGTCAAATGCCTCCACTGAGACACACTGAAGGATCACGTTCCCTCCTGAGGGCACGACAGGGCTGGGCAGGACTGAGAGGCTGGGTTTGCTGTAGAGTCCTAGGAAAGGAGGAGGCAGCGTGTTAAATGTGCTCACACCTCCCTCGTGTCCCCCAGGGCTGGGCTGTGAGAGGGAGACACCCTGAGAGCAGACCCCCTTCCTGAGGGCAGAGCCTGAGGCTGGGACCTCTGAGTGTCTTCTCACCTGTTACCACCAGCTCCAGGGGGTCACTGTGCCCTGACCAGCCCATGTGGCTGAGGTAGTTACAGGTATATTTCTCTGCATACTTTCCTGTAATGAGGAACTTAGCCCGGTCTCCAGGCTCCAGTGATTTCTCTGTGTACAAGAACCAAGGACTGCCATCTGCATACAGACGGTACTCCTGAGCCTTCAGGTTCCCCTGACACCAGAGTGTCACGGAGCTCCCATAAGGGATCACACGGCCTGGCTCAGCCCAGAGGGTGGGTTTGCCGAGGGCCCCTAAAAGGAAACCAGAGGCTGCATTACAAAGACCTTCCCTCTCCCCCTCATCCCCAAGACCCTATCATTTTATCACCTCATCCCAGTACCTCTGTGCTCCCTCCTGAGCCCCAGGGATGAAGGAAGAAGAGGGACATGGAGCCTGGGGAGGACTCACCTGCTTTCACATGGGTCCTCTGGTCCAGACTCAGCCCTGGAAGATAGTTTCTATCAGGTATT